>JAGFPH010006970.1:52170-63163 GCA_018207615.1 Philaenus spumarius | reverse complement strand
AGTTGTTGTATAAAAAATGTGTTATATCAATTAAAGTTAATTTATAGTCATATTTATTATAATTTGTATTACTTGATGTTTTCTTTTTTTGTTATTTGTAAGGAACATTATTACACTGTTCATTAATAATTAAATTTTCTATCGTTTTTAAACTTAGAAATACAAAAATATTATACTATACCAAACTGTTACCGTGTTTTTAATTACATAATATTAATATTATTTCAACACTACTAATCGGAATTATAATATTTTTTAAGCTGTTATCTGTTAATCTATTAAAATCCATTTAGTATAATAATTAAGTAAACGTACATACGAACAGTATATATATTTTGTTCTTTCACAGCAGTAATTGCATACATATTTCCAATAATTGCTACTAATAATGTTATTTTTTATATATATAATATATTTTTAAAAAAAACACACACACACCGAAGGATTCCTATTTTGTACCATGATTCCACGTTCGATTTTAAATAGCATTTTTCGAATAACGATGCTGCGGACATTCACTACTACGGTGGCTCTGTACTAGAGACAGACGGCCGTGGCACATTGCTACAAGCGCCTTCAAACTAAATGTAGGCAAGGACTCAGGGACCATCTCGTGCCTCGCTGACAGTAGTCTTGTTTCTATGCTTTCAATTTTCTTACTATTAATTTCGATTGCCTGTTCTACTTCTGCTAATTTACCTGTAAATTGGGTTTCTACTCTAATTATCTGGCTGGTTAGACAATCTCTGACCTCCTCTAATTCGCTTTGTATTTCTTTGAAATTATTACTAATAAAGGTTTGGTTTTCTACTTGATTTTGTCTAAATTTTAATTCTAAGGTTCGGTCTAAATTGGTTTTAAGTGTTTGTTCGTTTTCTTTGAATTTCTGGTCAATATTTAGTTGTAAATTCTGAATCAGCATTGTCATTTGTTCCAAAAGTGTTGGTTGGTTTAGGCCTACAACAGTTGTCTCTGTTTCTATATTAGTATTTACATCAGGTGTCTCCATATTGGATTCCTGTGGGTTGATACTTTCTTCAACTTCAGTTAAGGTAGGTGGTCTTAGAGGTTTAAGTTGCCCTTCTTTAGCCTTCTCACTGGGTTTAATGGTTTTCCTTAAGTCATGTTTGGGTGTTTCCTCTTCTTGCGATGGGTTCATTTTAATTGTTTAGTTTAAGAAGATTTATTATTATTACTAGGCTACTATAGAATTGTTTGTGGTTTAAGGTAGTTAACACTTCCAGTATTCTAACACACATATATATTAATATTCTAGGCCTAATTACACAACTTAAAAACTAACACATGCATCAATAAAATTCCTAAAGTAAAATCAGTAAAATTCCTAAATTCCTAATATTAAATTATTTAAGTAGTAAGTATGCTTATACTAAGTGTAGTTAATATTGTTGTATGGTTTTTCGAGTTATTTTAATAATTCACAAAATTATTCACAGCCTGAGCGTTGTGGCGCCATTTTATAATCTTCCTTATAGGATATAATAAAATTGTAAACTTTGATCAGATAGAATAACCCTGACTCTACTTAATTCAAGCCGGTTTATAATATCTCTTTTGTACAAGTAATTAAACACAAATAAGACAATTCTATAAAGAATTAAAAGATAATTTATTCAGTAAAATAATAAAATTGGTTAGTTGATCTTTTACATCCTGTAAGTGCTCAAAAAAAATCTTTTGAAATACATAAATTATTTTGCCTTCGGCTATGCTTCCATATAAAATAGGCTAACACAAGTTAACTGTTTAAATGTCCATATATCTATTTTATAAATCATAATGAATTAATTTAATTATATTCTCGGGTTGGGCACTCGGCTGCTGTGAATAATATTGTTTGAACTTGACGCAATAATGAAGTTAAAATTAAGTTACAAAAATCGTAAAATTGGCGTCCTTTTGAATTTATGAAAAGTTAATTTGAAAGTTTTTAATGTTTAAATTGTCTAAAGTTTATAAGTATTTGACTTACAGAAGATACCAATTTCTGTAGTATAATATGCGCACTGATTTTACCACATGTATATTTAAAAACACTTTGGAATAAATGATAAGAAATCGGGACAATGTTTCTTCTTTTGAAAGTGACGCTTCTTTTTCCACCCACGCCAAGCGTTAGTTTTCTTCCTCATCAAATCTCTGTCTTTTTAGCGGCGTTTTCAGAATGCAAGGACTGTTGCATTCTGGTTGATGCTTGTTATTGGTCCTCGCGTAAGTTGTAGGTGGCTACGTCACACACAGCTGTCTACATTGGTGGTATAACGTCGTAAACTGTCGTAAAATATCTGACTGAATCCACTCGATCGCATATTTCAAACTTGCAGTTTTCTTTTGAATATTGTTTTTGTATTTTAATTATTATAAATTATTGGACATTCGTGCAATGACAAAATATCATTTAACTTACGTTAATTATGAAATAGTCCCGTTTATTAGAATAACTCTGATATGGGTTGTATTGTTTTGTGTTCGGTTGACATTAATACAATAATTATTTTAATAAGTAGTTATCAATATCTCTAATCTAGTTTATAAATAATCTTCTTAATTTTAATTTACATTGCAAAAATTTGGTTATGAATTGAGGTCGATATCTAAATATACATTTTAAGTTTAACTCTGTATTTAATTTACATACATCTTTCTGGTTCGCGTAGTGCTAGTTTGTAATGGCTGCCTGTTTACATAACTTGAAGTTTTCAATAGGCCTACATGTTTATATTCGATTTCAATACTTTGGATTACAATAGAGAATGATTACAGGAATAAATATATATAATGTTTTTTGAGTGGTGTTATTTAATAAGTTATAATAGTTAGAAAGTGTTAGTGAAGTGTTGACTTTGTTTTTGACTGATTTGGTTCCTAGGCTAAGTTGTTGTCAGGTTTGATAATCCACTTAGTTCTGTTTCATAATTTATTTACATATTGTTTCTGGTCTGAGGGTGGTTCTAGTTTAATTTGTTTTGGTTAAATTGTGTTCTTATAAGTGTAGTTGACGATTCTAAATATTTTAATAGGTTTTTGCTAAATGGTTGTTCACAATAGGTTAGGCTAGGTTTGTTTACATATCTGTCTTTGACTTACAAGCCATTTAACAATTTGTAAGATGGGATTTGGTACATTACAGCCCTCAGTCAATGTCTTGCATATACCGTGAAAATAAAATAATATTTGTTTTAATTCTTCAAAAATGAAATTGAAGGTAAATTGAAATGATTATACATTACAGTAACCAAAAGTAAACGCTTGTTTTAGTAATACAGTGCAAATAGTCGGATTCTGAGAATAATGGTTACCGGAAAAGTCACATCCGTCTGAGGCAAGGAAATATATTTGACTACTGAAGAAGTAACACTTTTTGTCAAACACATAAGAAGCTTATATAAGCCTATATATATATTTTTTCTTCAAAATATTTCGACAGTTTATTATATTCAGTTTAATTTATCTAATTAAATATGGAAAGAATAACACAATAAATTATATGTGATAACAAGATTGTGTTATATGACAGAAATTAAATGTAATTCATTATTAATAATATAGTAATAAATTAAACATAACCTGTATACAAGAATATACTGGTGCCGCAACGCCATTCCGATACTGCTTTTTATTATTGTTTTATTTTACGTTTTGTTTCAATAATACACTCCCTCAATCAAACTCATTCAACACTCGGTTCAGAATTTATTTATAAATCCAACATAATCTGTGTTCATATCAGTTCTATTGTTCACAATTATTATAACGTTCAACAAAAAACCAAGGCAAAAAAGCCCCCCCCCCCCCCCGTTTTTCTACCCAGACCACCCGGTGATGTCTCCTTTCCGAATCATCACCCCCCAAATTCAAATCCTATTTACGCCACTGATGCGAGCAAACTACAATAAAGTCTCCCACATTGTCCCTCAGCTCGATATCAAAATAGGACAACAAGGGCTTGGCACCCTTTTGCCAGCCTCGTGGCACGTTTTTGAAACTAGAAAAGTTGTACAAGAATTGTATTTTGCAAAGAATAAAACAAATATAATTTTATTCAAATCAATTGCTTGGAAAAACTATTCATGTTGGCAATAAGCATCATGTAACCATAAAGAGTGCCTATTTGCTTTTTGATTTTTTAAATAATAGAAGAACTCTACTTTGATGTGTTCAATAAAACATAATTATTTCACACAAAAAGATTAATAATGTAAATGAATCGTTAAGATTATTGTAGTCTTATTATTATGTATATGCAATTCAATAGCACTCCGCTGAATTTGAATAATATTATTTTGGAAATGTTTTAAAATTTAATAAAATAAAAAATTATGTTTTTAAATATGTGTATAACATAACTTACATGGTTTTGCGTGAAAGTTATTAAACACCCAATATTTTATGAAAAAGAACAACTTTTGAATTCGTTTTTTCCTTCCATACTAATCATACTAATGATATATTTTTTGATTGCGGGACCAAGTTATCATAGTTTGCACAGTGTAGTTTTTGTGTCAAGTAGGCGTGGCAAATCAAGTGGTTTTGTGTGACATAGCTTTATCCAAAACCCTACCACTTTTACTTATCCCGTTTGTTTGGAACCTTTGACAGTAATGGATGAAATTGACGTGCGTTTCATTGTTCGCCTGACAATTTTAAAGAAACACGACAAAAATAAAATACATCTTAAATGTAATAATATGAAACATGATAAGGAAACAAATGCAATAGATATTTACTTGGGTCTGTAATATCCTAAGGGTTTTTGGAATTATAGTCAACCAGAAAAATGACAAATAATATGACTTTGGTATACACAAACTTTGAAAGCTGTAGCTGTAGGTATTGAAGAAATATTGCTAAAACATTGCTATTACAATTACAATATTTGCATTTATATTTGTACAATATTTTTTACTGAAGTAAACATGACTTATTGGTGTGGCAAAATGTTGTAAGAAGAGGCGAGCGGTACGGAGCAGGGTAGAAAGTGACCTTGACATCATACAAGCTGTCGCGTCATTATTTTGACTCAGGACTAACTAACAAGGGCTAGCCCACGGAGCAGAGAAAAGTGACTCCAGCCCCTCCCCCCCCGTGACGTCATGAGAAGGAACGAGAAGGCACGCAGCGCCTGGTATTGGGTTTGCGTTGCAAATACACTGTCCTGCTGCTCTCTACGTTCATGGAATTAGAATCAAACTTATATATTTCTATTCTGCATGAATTGACGATTCCAACGGTGCAAATATATTTTGGTTTAATAATGTCTGTGATTTTTAATAACAAGAAATACTTACCTATTTTTAAACGTGTGACATGAAAATGTAAGTAAGCGTAAACTTTTTTATTTTTGAGGTAGAGACAAACTTCCAGCGAGAAAGTTGTAGATAATAAAATTATCTACAACTTTTATTGCAAACATTTTTTTATAAAACTGCTGGTTCGATCAGTAATGCAATGAAAACACAAAACTTCATTTAACTGCTATCCCGGGGCGACGCACGGCCGGCCGTACCGCGTTTTGCCGCATATTGTTTTGCGACAACAATTGACTTAACATATTATTATAAATATTTTTAATAGATATAACTTAATACATTTAAGATTTACAGTAATAAAATAGATCAAATCTAACTAGTATAATGCCTACAACGGAAAGTGAATTGTAATACTGTAAAATCCTTCAGTTGTATTACAATTTCATAATGTGATTTAAATTCATAACATACGGTTATATGTAATAAGTAACAGTATATTCCAAAAGGGTACATTGCTATATTCATTTACTTATAATATTATTTTAGTTTAATGATATTTTCTCAGTATACATTAGATACCTCATGTATTAAACACCGACAAATTGGATACATAATATTCTAAGGCAAACATGGCTGAAAAATAAAAACAATGGCAATGGTGCTGTGAATATTTTTAATTTACATAAATGTAATAAAATACGGTAAACAACTTACAAAATAATTACTTTGGTGTTTTGTTCCCTGATTGTACCCATTTTGACATTTTTTGTGTACTTTTTCTATTGTCTACTACTTTATTCAGTCTATTCAGATGCCTAATCCTAATTATAGTCCTTAATTTAGCATAGAGTTTAATTGCCATCGGGCAGACACTGGGATACTTTTCTTTTAATACTTGTTCGAATCTTGCCACTACTTTTCTTTCCCTGTCAAGGCCACTGCCATGTTGCATTTTGAAATCATTTTCAAATAGCATCACTTGCTTCTTCCATCCATCTGATGGTTCCGTAAGACCTGAAATATAATGACCCGTTTCAGTTACATGTTGTATTTTTTCAGTTGCAACTATGCATTTTTTAATTTCCATCTCAATTTATGTAAGTAATTAATCTGTACTCAAGGTAAGTTATACTTAAAGGTGTTTTTTAAATAAAAACCAAGAGTCAATAAGTATTAGTTATTACAAGATAATTAATTAATTAACTAATAATTACAAAATATGTTTTGTGTGTGTCAGTTACGGAGAGGCTAAAAAATATGACAATTACATTTGTGGAATTAGGTTAAACTGTAACGAGTTATAACTAAAAATATTCATATTCGCAGTAAACATGAATAATCAGCGAATTTCAAATGCCAGCATATGTAAAGTACAAGTAAATAAAGTGTTATTAACCACTACGTTAATAACAAAACAGCTAATTTCCTATACGGGAAATTCGCTAAAATTAATCATAATTTAATAATTTAGTAAATTAAAGCTTTTACCTCCACGAGAAATAGATGATACCCAGCTTTTCTCCAGGGTTGAATTCTGCGGTAGAAGACTTCTTGTAACAGTTCCCAAGCTTGGGTCAAGGTGTTTGACTTTGAACGCTAAGTATCCTGCAATATAATTAATAGCTTCTTGTTCAGCCCAGTCCTTTTCTTGGTCAATAGGGAAGTCGTCAGCAGAAAAACTTTCGTCTTCATCAAATGGTTCATCAACCGTTTCTGTGATTTTGACCTGCTGAGGTTCATCAAGAGGAGTTACTTGCTTATCGGCTTCTTCATCGGCTTCTTTAGCACTGAAAGCAGAGTCTAACAATTCAGCTGTTAGGTAAGTGCTAGTTGATGTCTTATCATCCTCAACAAGCTGGTTCGACTTGGGAGATGGCTTAGGTAATTTATTAGAAAGTAACAGTTGTTTAATCCTGTATGTTACTTCTGTGGCAGTTGGATGGTCGTTAAATCTTCCCATTCCCCTCAGTTGCCCAAACAAGCTTTCTAATACATCCTGTGTTAGTCTCACGGTTAAAATGTGTTTCAAGCCAATTTCTTTTAGATCTTCGTGAAGTTTCAGAAGTGAGGAGATGGACATGAGAATCCCTTTTTGGAAAGGAAGGTTGTTCTTCTTTCCAATGACCCTCATTGTTGAAATTGTTTGTTCAACTTCTGCTAATATTTTCTTCTGATCTCTAAAAACATTTTCATCAATGCCAAAGGCGAAATTCATAGGGTTATTCCCATACAATCTTTTGCTGTTCATGAGATCGAAAAATTGGTCCATTAAATCGAAGAAATCTGAAGCCTTATTATTACCTAACAGCACCAATATAGCCTTAGCCACTGTGTGTGAGAATACTGCTTTAGCAGGGCCGACTTTTTGCCTTGCATTTCCCTTTAAAGTTAGAAACTCCGGTTTGAGTTTCTGGCATAGCCTTATTTCACCTTTGTCTTTCTCTAACAAATCAGTAAGTAAACTTACTTTTATTTCAGTTCCGTCCCCTAACTTTAAGCCGCTGTCCAATAAGTGATTTCTCATTAATTTAAAATAATGAGGCATGTCTGCAAAAACGTAAATGTTTCGAGATGCACAAGCAGGGTTTACAAAAGAGTTATTGTCAACGCATATTTTTAACTCTTTGTACAAGGTATTGCAGCCCCCTAAATCGGATACAACAGCAACAACCCGTATATTACTTGTTTCTAATTCTTGTATTATATTAAACAATATATCTTTATTCATCGTTGTATCAAAAGAGTAGTAAACAGGTTGTTTCCAGGGGGATACTAAGCCTCTTGCCAGAACAACCTGGACTCTTGAGAAGGGTCCTAGAGCTTGGTCGAAACCTGCGTGGTAACAAATTTTACTATCGATGTGCATTTCATCGAAGCTTAAAATGCACGTTCTTTCAAGGTCAGTCATTGTTTCTGAGCTTTTAGACATAAGTTCTAAAACATTAGTCAAAAGACCAGGATCACATTGAAACTTTGAACACCATCTTTTTAAAGTTGATGGTGAAGGCAAGGGGAAGTTCATTTTTTTCCTTAAAAATTCATAGGTTTTCTGATTGAGAGCTCTTAAAACTATACCTCTAGAAATGTCATCAGAGTTCCACTTCACTGTACTTTTGTTACTAACAACAGCTTTTATTTGGTTTGCAGTAAAGATCTTTTTAGCATTGTTAAAAAATGAATGACACTGTTTATTACATTTCGAACTTTTTACTGAAATGTTTTTTTGCTTGGTTGAGGCCATTTTCAAATTAGTTTTAGTTGTCATTAACCTTTTAAATTTTTTTGCATTTACTTTAATTTTTTGTTTAGCTTTTTGTAGTTCGCTTTTTAGTGCGAGCAATTCACTTTCAATGGCTTCAATCTTTTTTTGTTTTTCTAAACAATTTAAACAATCAGTGATGTTCTCTTGACTACATGATGTGTTAATACTTTGACTACTTACATTAATAGAATTACTTTCAATATCTTCTGTCATTGATTCAACATGTTCCAATCTAGGTTTTTTAGGGCTTAACGTTTTTAAGCGATCTAAAGCTGCTTTCTTAATTATACGATTGTTGTGTCTTTCATACCTTAAGTTTTCATGGTGGTCTTCGTCACTCGTCCTATTTAAGTTGATCGATGGAACAGCACCCTTTTTCAAAATCTTTTTTTTGTGGCAAGCCAAGGAGTCTGTTTTTCATATCGTCCTCATAATCACTAGGAAGAAAGTGGTCACTACAAATCCTAGCATTGTTTTTATTTATAGGATCTGCCCTTTTGCATTTAATTTCCCAAATAGAACTGATCGCTGGATCTTTAGGAAATGTGTGATAAACAACACCTTTAGTTTTTCTTTGATAATTTGCGCACGTTGCTACAGAACAATTAACAACCATCGTAAACAATTAGAGTACAACTCACATTTCACCACACACTATCACCAACAACACTACTATAAAACTGTAACACACACATGACAGAACGCGGTGAGAAACGCGACTAATAAGCCAAGCCGGGTAGCAGCCACGTGGTCCGCGAGTGTCCTTGTAGCTACGTCATCGAGGGGGGAAGTAGGGGAGGTGGCGGGGCCGGGCGGCGCGCTCAGACTTCAAAGGAGTGGGCTAGCCCTTGTTAGTTAGTCCTGATTTTGACTACCCCTCACTCGATTCACAGAACGTCGTTGGCCTAAATTTCGTGGAACAAGCGACAACCTGGCTCCCTTTCATTCTGATTCAATGTCGATTGTACTTTGAACTGAATACATAGGCTACAGTTGATTCATTACAAATAGTATTTTTGTTTGGTTGGAGTATAAGTGCTGTTGTTATGGAGCTCGATTGGCGCCATTAAATAATATTCTTTATATGTCACACAATTAAAAAAAAAGTAGTTATTATGTAATACTGTATATCTAAAGACAATATGACCTACTGGCGCATATTCATATTGCCCGTCAGTCGACATCAAGTTTGCTCTAGTCTATACAGTAATCTAAAAAAAATAATAACTAAAAGTTATTATAAGTCACCCAAGGCCATAAGTCAAACCGGGCGCAGGCCCCAAACCGGTTTGCGATAATATAATAAAAAGCAAATAAAAAGAAGATAGAAAAAATAAGAAAATACAAAACGTTTAGTTTTTTTTAGTAGGCTTTTAACCCTCCAAGCGGCAATGTAAAATAGTTTTGAGTTTTTGCCACTTTCAAGCATATTTTCATAGATTCGTAAAAAATAGTAAATTAACTCTAATCCAAAAGTGTTCCGTGGCTTTTTTATAGGAAAAGGTCTAAAAGAATCGAAATGCCAGTAAAAAATTTATTGATATAAAATTATTAAAGTTATTAGCTCAGGAAGTAAAACATGTTCAGTAACGGAGGAAAAATTTCAACTTTAGGCCTACATAAAAAGAAGTAAACATTTTTTGTAATTCTTTAAAAAATATACAAAACATAAAATTGAAATGTATACTTGAAAATTTGATGTAACCATTTATATTGGTCTCAGATATTCTAGAACGAAACAAATTGTCTAAACGTGTGACATATTTCACCAAAAATAATGTAAATAAAGTTATATAACACTGTAAAATATGGTTTATAATTTCTTTCAAGATAGAAAAAAGTTTTGTAATTTAGGTCTAAATAGAAGTGCATAAAAATAAATATCAATTTAAATAAAAAATCAGAAAACACATGTTTTTATGTTCCTGCGATAAGAAACGCTACTAAAACAGGTTTTTTTTTGAAAATGGAATTACGAATATACAGGGTGTATCAGGAAGAAACGGAAAGAATTGCAGGACGTGTTCTACTGGTGAAAATAATGAAAAAAGTTCCTATAAACATAGGTCCGAAAACGCTTCGTTTTCCAGATATCCGCCATTTTGTTTTTTGTACAAAATAATTCATATCTAGAGAACGGTTTGACTGATTGAGTTCAAACTTGGTATGAAGTTTAACCTGACAATGATATACCTCAAGAAAAATAAGCGATTAAATCCAATCATGCGTTTCAAAATGGCGGCTGTTTGAAAATTTCAAACCTAAATTACTCAAAAACCGTACATTTTAACGAAAAATGTCAAGACACTTTTTTTGTAGCCCTTTTGATTCCCTATCGGATGGTGTAACTGTCAAAACAATCGGATGAAGGATAACAGTTAAGTTATGTGTACTAATTGGTTTGTTCAACTCGGCATCCTATACAAACACAGTAAATACTACAATATTGTATGGACATTTG
>JAGFPH010006970.1:17668-52070 GCA_018207615.1 Philaenus spumarius | reverse complement strand
AAACCGTTCTCTAGATATGAATTATTTTGTACAAAAAACAAAATGGCGGATATCTGGAAAACGAAGCGTTTTCGGACCTATGTTTATAGGTACTTTTTTCATTATTTTCACCAGTAGAACACGTCCTGCAATTCTTTCCGTTTCTTCCAGATACACCCTGTATAGTTTATTAAAATCGAATTAATTTATATCAAATTGTAGAGAACAAAAAATCATAGAACTGAACTGTATATTTGAAGTTTTAGGTAGCTGGCTGGCCCGACTGCCAACTTACTGTATGCAGAGTATAATAATGTCAACGCGATTCTTATTGACGAACTTAAATTTTTTAAGCATTCTCCCCCTCCTATCATTTCCTATCCTATTACGGCTGAAGGCCAGGCAGACGAGGGTTGTGCTACCTCACTTTGTGCAGGCAGCGCTCCAAGCAGTGATACGGACAAACTTGTAGAGAGCGACTCTGGTGCTTACTTTGGAAACTAAAAGGCAGTTTTCATATCAAGTCCTGCCGCCTCTTAACTCTTTTTATTGTAGTGCAAACTTCAACATTCAAATGACATCAACATACCTTATTTTAAGTCAATAGTAGTATTTTTTATCTGGAGTAGTGGGTGCATGTTTAGCTGCCACAAGCCAGCTAATAACATTAACACTATTGTTCACAAACATATATACAGTAGAGCGTCGATAATCCGAACGTCAATAATCCGAAACGTCAAAAATCCGAACACATTCCGAGACGCCCCTGCAAAAAGTTTTGTTTTCATTTTCGCAAATTCCAATTATTGTGTCGTTAAAAATTTTACAAAAATCTTCATCGCAGTTTGACATTATTATCTCTTTTTAAACACTTCTTAATACCTGCCCTCACAACAGACTTGCTGTCAGTATTTTCACTATCACTCTAATAAGCTGCTTTAGCGCTAGCAGTAAACATACAGAAAGTTCATTCATTTCTCTTTGTGTAACCATTATAACAGTGTGTCGTACATACAGTATTTTTTTTATTTTTCGTTTGAGTTAACTATAATGTACAAGTGAACTTTTAATTATGTACTCTACTGTAATTGAGGGTTATATGTTGTAATCATGTTTGCCCCTACTGTGTACATACAGGTTCTTCTAAATCATAATACATAATTACATACTGTATTGTAATTACATTCAGACTTGGGAAAATTAACCAAAATATTTAACTGATTAAAGTTAAAGTTAAAGCCAGAAAAAAATAACTGATTAAAGTTAAAATTAATGTCTGAAAAAATTAACTGATTAAAGTTAAAAGTTAAAATATGGCACGACATAAGGTTTATTAATAAGCAAGAGTTGTTTGATCTCATTTTGTGATTCAAGTAAATCTAATTCAAATAATTTAGTGAAATAGTAATTTACAAGTATACGGTTCAATTCTTTGATTTATTCTCTACACTTTCTTATAATAATATTTCATTTTTGGGAAAAGGATACATTCCTAAATTTAAATTACTATTCAAACTAGGCCTACTTTTGTTAGCAGTCTTGTGGTAGGAACATAAAAACTAATGTTTTCAAAATAAGAAATTTGAAATTGATATATATTTTTATACATTTCTATTTATAACTAAATTACGAAACTTTTTTACATTTGTGACAAAAATTACAAAAAATGTTTACGACTTTTTATGTAGGCCTAAAGTTGAACTTTTTCCTTTTGTTATTTTTGTTTCTTGAGCTAATAACTTTGTAAATTTTGCATCAATCATTTTTTTACTGCCATATATGACTTCTTTGAACCTTTCTCTACAAAAAGCTATGGAACACTTTTAAATTGGTTTATAATTAGATTTTTCGAATTTTTGAAAACATTCTTGCACACGCACCGAAGTGGCTTGGCGTTGAAAAACATTAACATGGACAGTTGAATGGAGAATTAATTGAAATTACAGTAAAATATTTTGAAAGAAATTAAGTTTTTAGTACTACGTTTTAGATTAGAATATTTTCGCTACTGGTACTGACAGCGAAAGATTGCTTGATGCTTTGACTTGACTAAGTTCTAAATAATCAAACGGTAATCCCGAAATGTCGTGTTTGATTATTTAACACACAAATGATGGCAAATGTCTGAACAAGTAATTATAATAAAATTCAACATCCATCATTAACTAACAATAACTTCAGAGAATAAGTTCTAAAAATAGACAAACTCAAACAATGACAGAGCAAGTAGGGGTGGGTAGAGGTACCAACGCGATGGTACTGTTATGAATTATGAGAGCCTTGAGGTCATCTCCCTGGCCTTGAGGGGAGAGTGAGATGACAAACAACTCTCCCATAACTTATGAAATTATCAACTGTAGCCTACACTCCAAACAACTCGGCTTAAATACTAAACCGTTTAATGACTTATTTTTACGGGGTAAAAGCAAAATCACGTAAAGCGGGACCGCGATGACAAGGACTGCCTGTAATGTTTTAAAATGTTCTATATGTCACGAATATAACCTTCCTTTTCCCATAAGATTTGGTTTTCGCTATTTGCGGTTTTGTTATTCAAAGCAATTTTTCGGAACCTCGAGTTTTTTATTCATTTGATATCATTTTGTGATTCGAGGACCACTAAATGAATTCTTTTAGAAAACAACATTTTACAATTATTCAATTCAATTCTTTGATTTATCTACACTCTACAAGAAATTTGAAATTGACAAATATATTGATACAGTTTTTTTAGAACTAAATTACAAAACTTGTACGTTTTGAAAAAAAAAAATACAAAAATGTTTACTACTTTTTATGTAGGTCTAAAGTTGAACCTTTTTGTTTCTTGAGCTAATAACTTTCTAAAATTTACATCTATCACTTTTTTACTGACATATATAAATTCTTTGAACCTTTCTCTACAGAAAAGCTACGGACCACTTTCGAATTGGTATATAATTACTATATTTGGCGAATTTTTGAAAATATGCTTGCAAACGTCCTATAACATATGTAAACGTCCTTGAACGTATGCTCTATAATAAAAAACAAATCTCAATAATAGATGGCACAAATTGGATAGGCAACAACCTAAAACGGCTAATACACAAATTACCTTTAAGTGGTCCTTAAATTGGAGGCAGAAATTGCTGAAGCCTTGATTTGTTTTAAATTTTGGTAAACACAATAGGCATTTAAATGTTAAACTATTTCCCTCCCTTGTTATTTGTTCATAAAAGTTTGAAATGACTGGCCACAATAAAGACATAGTTAAATTAAAATCAAAAAGTAAAAAATTAAAATACTGCTACACTAGACCTAACTCACTATTAACAATCACTAACTCACTAAATAAAATCTAAACTGTCAATCACTATAACAGGGCAAAACAATTAAACAACTTATAAAAAATGTACAAAACTATCCAACTGTAATAATGACATGTGTATACCCAAGGGCTAATTGAATGACACTGATGGGTGTGTTAACGGCGTTGTTTTGTTTGTTTACGTTACCGTTAGCTAATGGCCCAGGTACCTTACACAGGTATAAGGTATCTGGGCTAATAGCTAGTTCTATCTTTCTTTATACACCCCACCCCTTCCAGCCGGCCAATAAGCAATAAATAACCCAAACTAGGGAATATTGAATGTTGTCGCGTCAGGCCCACCCACCCTGCCGGCATTTCCATTGTGACAAATCTTTCCGCCAAATTAACTGACGTTAGTTTTAATCGTTAACCAATATTTTAACGATTAAGAGTTAAAAGTTAATCAGTTTTAAAACTAACGATTAAGTTAAAAGTTACCCATATTTTTAACGATTAATTTTAATTGTTAATCCCAAGTCTGTACATTACTGCTTGTACTGTTTAACCACTTTAATCGATTAAAGGGCATATATTTTAGCCTAAATGGCATTTTTTGGGTTATTTTCAAAAATTCGAACAAATTGATAATCCGAATCCCCATCGGTCCCAATTAGTTCGGATTTTCGACGCTCTACTGTATATCCGGGCACAAATATTCATGCAGAAGCGGCACTCGTTAAGTATTAAAAATTGTTTTATTTCCCAGTATTTTGTCCACATGTTATCTTGATGGATTGTATTAGGAGACAACATGTTGCTACTACTCCAAAGAAAAAGTAGCCTACTACTATTGACTTAAAATAAGACATGTTAATTAGTTTAAAGTTGTTCTAAGGCTAAAAAATGAATATTTAAATGACAATAAAATTTAGCAAGTAAATATGGATTGTGTATGGTACAACATAGTTATTGTCAAATGATTTTCCTCGAACATTAAAGCTAATACCATTATCATGCTGTTTATACAATGGATATCTATTATATGATTCTCGTGTGAGTTCATTAAAATTATTAAAAATTTTTTTGTGCATTACTATCTTTCATACAAACAGAATTTTGATTAAGTGCACCACATGGTTCATGCATCATATGTTTTGCAATATATTCATGTAATTTAGGGTGTTTGATTTTCTGGAATTTTTGCACATACAACTTTATCACTATCAACAATTTTAACTATTTTGTCATTTTCACACAAATTGATTAAAAGGTGGGCATGTGGACACTCCTTTTTTGGAATTCTATTGAATTAATGATTGCATCTACTTTATCAAAAATATGTTTCATTACTATTGCATGAATTAATTCTTTTAAGCCTTGAATACATACACAATAATTTCTGGGCAGAAATTAGCAGATTCATTTATTTCAATATTGTTAACAATTTCACCGATTAGGATTGCAAGTCATTGTAATAAATAAAGGTTTTCCGAAATGTTGTACAATAGACATTGCATCTAAATATAATGATGATAGGCCTACATATTTCTTGGAGAACCATTAAATCAAGATGGGAAAATAATCTTTTTCAAATATTTACATTATCATTTGGGTTCAGTTCTAAATGATCAGTTAGAAATAAATGTCGGACCTGAGAACACTGATTTTGTCTTATAAAATAAAGTTTTGTACATGCAATACGTGCATACATATCAATAATCCACTATGAACAATCATCTCTAATTGAAAGATGATAGCATGCATATTGCAACATATTAACTTTATTTCTTCTACCTCGCACTGGATGTATTTGGTGTGTTATGAAAAAAGTTAACATGCCATCCAGTATCTCCATTAAGAAATAATAGCAGGTATGCTAATGGACCCTATGACGAATCTAAAACAGATGCTTTTGACTGTACCATTGGTTTAAAAAAAAAAATACCATATTTGAATGGTGACTCACCATCAAACTATTGTAAATGATGGCAACATCAGTTTGAATTTCATCATTGTAACTTCGAAGGTCTAAATTTGTACTAACCGTAATAAGTATATAAATTTATTTATTTGTATTTTCAGCTCTTGCACAATAATATTTCATTGCAGTGAAAGAACGCACAAAATAATTTACTCGGTTTTAATTCAGTAGAAATTTCACGTTTTAAATTGTTATTGCTCGAATGATTTGATTGTTCATGCAGTCTATAGTTAACAACAATGTCATACATATAACTGCGCTTAACATGGTAAACACGGCCATACGTAGAAGTCATTGGTCCTGCTCTATGATACAAAATATCGTGTACTTTAAAATGATACACTCCAAGCAAAACTATATCTGAAATTTTAGCTTCCAAACTGGGACAAACGGTGAATTGTAGTATGAATATTATCAAAATAATTTTTTGATTTTTATGGTTTGATCATTTGAAGTTAGTCCCTGATATAGTGCTTTAAAAAATAAATTTTGTGTTAATTTCGGCAAATGAACTTTGCAAAGAAGAACTGAACACAATATTTAAGATAGCTGAGAATAATTGATATGAAAAAAGAATAATAAGAAAATTAATTTGTAAAATAAAACAAAATTTAAACAATATGACAAAAGTCACAAAGAAACAGGAAAATATCTGGGCGGAATTTACATTCACTGGAAAGGAAACATACAAAATGGAAAATATTTTGGGAAATACAATGTTAAAGCGGCATTTAATATGAGCAACACTATAAAGAACAGATTAAGTAAGACTATATAAGAAAAGGAAGCATACAATAAAAATGGAGTATAAAAAATAAAGTGTAAGTGCAACACAACATATATAGGCCAAACGGGACAAAAATAAAAACAAGATTTAATAAACATATTAGGTCATATAAATTCGAAAAAAGACATTCGAATTACCCTACACATTTAATAAACGTGGTTAATTTGCCATATGAAGTGAAAGACTCGATGAAGCTTTTACACTAGTGCAACAAAGGAAGACGCTTAAATATAATTAAAAATATAAACTAAAGATGAACGGAGAAAATATTATTAGGGCCTAATTAACAAATATACAATCAATCAGAAATAACATTCCAATATCTGAAAATGTTAAAGTGTTAAAGAATAAAATAAATGCGTAGGTTTGTGTAGCAGGAGGCAGTACCGGTTGGAGGAGGGGCGTGGCTAGACTGTATATAAAGACGAATCCCAAACGGAAGAATCCTGTACTGTTAAGAATGGAGGAACTCTGAAACGCGTCGACGAACTCAAATAAAAGGGTTACGCTAGGATTGGCAGAAAATTGTACTCAAACTGATCATATGGATCATAGCAGATATAATTTGAATAATAATTTAAATTATTGGAAGGTAAAGGCAAGTGAATCTACCTTGTGGGGTCTGACTGACTTATACCGGGTTTACACGAGCTTAGTAGTTAATGCTTAGTATTTGTCACTCAACTAAGCTGCATAGTGACAATTGAGAAGTAACCGTTTACACGTTTGTATTAGTGACCCGACATCCGTTCGAAATGGATCACCACTCCCGCCATGTTTTTGCAGTGCCTTCAAACATTATTTTATCTACGATAGACGAACTTGAAAGAGAAAATTTTAAACGAAAAACATTTTTATGGACAAGATTATGGTAGCTGCGCAGAGAACTTTGGCAATTCGGTTCAACTTTTAAGAGAGTTATCAACCGAATATCAACATGAATACAAAATGTTTATTAGAATAATAAACAGATCAGTTTAATGCTTTGTTAAAAAAATTTGCACCAGCGATTCAAAGATGAGACACTAATATGAGGGGTGCAATAATACCAGTGAAAATAAAATTAGAGCTTACTCTGTCTTTTTTGTCTTTCAGCAAACTATCCATTTCTTGGTATATTTGGTATGTATATAGTATCAATTTCACTTCCTGAACATACTGAATTTCGTATCATTTTCTTTTCCTGGTAATAGGTTGATAGAAGTGTTTTCATTTTGTTCTCGCCTCAGGAATCCCGAAACCAATAAAGTGCACTTCTTCAATAAGTTTCTAGTGTGCATCCTATCTTGCGTTTTTATTTTTATATAATTTTGATTTTGGTACCATAGACATCCAAAGATTTTAAATTCCTGGATGAATTTTATAGTTGTTTCAGAGTTTCAGCTTTCCGCCGCTATAATCACAAAATAAATAAATATCACTTAAGATAGTCTTAAAGACACGTGTTTTCATTTGCCATTTCGGTTTGTTGTGAAACACATGTCATGACTGTTCGGTCAGCAAGCAACAAGTGCTTAGTAAATTGTGGTGGGGGTAATCGACTTGTCGCTAAATGAATAGGATCGGTTTCTATTCACTTGAACTGACAGTTTTACTAATACCATTGTATTTGGATAACCTAATAGAACTCCGATCCAATGCAATATTTTGTTCCACTGGAAATTCGACTTTTTTGGCGCTGTCTATTGGGGAAACGAAGGAAGCTGGTTGGAAACACCAATGCTTACAATGCTTTCTCCCTAGCGCTACCTCGCAGCGCGATCATGTACTATTTTCGCGAACACCTTTTTTCCTGCACACAACCCCCGTATGGATGCAAGATTTATTATTCATGATCTATGCTAATACTAAGCACTAATTAAGCAAGTTTACTCGCAAGGTATTTATATCAAAGCCCACTAAAGAATACCGTTGCGAGGCGGCCAATAGGATGGGCGCGCAGCTTTGCCATATCTACTAGCCTCGAACACTCCTGGTATTTACCGCTCGAGGCTTGATCGCACAGTTTAAAGAATTATAAATGCGTTGAGTCAGCTGCAGTCAGTTAGAAGCGTGGGAAGAACGTGACAACGTCGCACTACGGCGATTGGAGCGTTCAAGGTCTTTGTGTACACAAGCCCGTCCCTCAACAGTATTCTTTAGTGGGCTTTGATATAGTGTTAGTAACAAATACTAAGCATCAGCTACTAAGTTCATGTAAACCTGGCATTAGGCTGTTATTAGCCATTATTTAGCACAACATAGGACCACTAGTTATTATTATATAAGGTGGTGGGTACCTATTACATACTGTAAATAAAAATGCTAAAAACATGTGTATATCGTGAATAATAATTACAAAGTTTGAATATTTTATGTTTCAGAACCCTGGTATGGATTTCAGTAAAGCAAAATTATCCAAATCCTACGATAAAATACCTAATGTAACTGATCAACAAATGCCACTTTAGCTGTAAATAAATTTCCGAAAGACTAATATACTTAAATTTTTGTAATATATTTTATAAGACATATGCCTAACTGTAAGTGTCTTAAAAGTACCAAGTAAATGGTATGGCTTTAATTTGTGTCACCATTCATTGTTTTGTTTTAAATTAGCGTATATTTCAAGAAAATTTATCAACTTGTATGGTAAAAACGTTACATGTGGTTGTAGGTGTACTTTTTAAAGGTAGGGCATTTTAGAATTTGTGATCATGTTACGTGCGAATGCAGAATAGATGTGCTTTGATCCCATGGACCAGTCTTGAAACAAAATCTGTGCTGATCAATAAAATTGATATCTTAGAATGTGTATTGTTGGAAGATAGCATCACTCAGCTCGCTGTAATACTATCAAGCTGTCACATGGGAATTAATTATAGTTTTGTCTTCTGGTAAGTAGTGTTTTATTTATATCATTTCAATTGATAGATTATTTACTGTGTATTTGGATTTTAAACGTGACATTTAATGCCAATAGGAGTTCTAAGCGACATTCAGTCAAAACGAATGCTAAGCTAAAAATGCTCAAAGCACTTTTTTGCACTTTGGTGAACACTGAGGCAGTATTCCAAATACTTCACTTGCGGTGTGGCCTTGGGATCTAAGACCACTTGCCTCACCTTAATACTAGCTTAAGCAAAATAAATTATTAATTTATCTCTCCAGTTTAGTAAGAAGAAAACTCAATTATAATTACAGTGGAGTAACGTTTTTCGGCCGGGCCCCTTTGCAAAAAATATATGGGGCCCCAGTTTATTGAGCACAATTTTTTTAACACAAACACCAACAACCATTGGCTGTCATTATTTGGACAAATGAAATAACCTATTTTGCTGAAGGAAGCCTTTACATCCACAATTCAAATTTATACACGTAAAATAAAATTTAGAGAGTTAAGATGATATATATATATATATATATGTACAAATCCAGTAAAGTAAAACTAAACAAACATAGATGAAATAAAATAGAAATTAAAAACAACACAGAACACACACATGTACGTGGTTGGCAAATCTTAGTTATGGAAGCAAAAAAAATAAAAAATTTTTTAGGAGAAAAACCTGAGCGTTTATCATTTCTAACTTAATAAATAAATAATAAAGTGCAACTTACATATTTATAGTGTTTTGATTGTTTGATTGTAAAGAATAGTTTATAATATAGTCTTTTAGTTGGTTTTTGGCAAACAATCTCTCTTATCTTCTCGC
This sequence comes from Philaenus spumarius, assembly GCA_018207615.1. Lineage (NCBI taxonomy): Eukaryota > Metazoa > Arthropoda > Insecta > Hemiptera > Aphrophoridae > Philaenus > Philaenus spumarius. The sequence continues at coordinate 42,336 of JAGFPH010006970.1, read as the reverse complement.
TTTTTTTGATGCAAATACTTTGATTACTTAATTCAAATCCAGATTTCTGTCTCGTTCATTTTCAATACTCAATAAGCTGAGGCCACTCAGTCTCTGTTGGGTCATTATGCTCCTTAAATAATTTGTAATTAGCTTTAATTTTGAAAATGAGTTCCGCACTCGCCACACTCAAGAAGAGAAGAAAAGCAATGCACAAGTCGGGAAGCTAGATGCGATTGAGTAGTTTTTCAAAAAGAGGAGATCTGCTGTCGTATTGATATATTTTTTTCAATATATAATTTTAGTGCCATTCTAAAAGAGTTGTTTTAAAAACTAAGGTCGACACACAAATCCTCTTCATATTCGTCGACCAGGGCTTTCACTTTATTAGACAATTCATCATCGGTTGCCTTCAATAAAAATGTTTTGGAAAGAACTGAGAAAAGCTACTGATTTCTGTAATAGCTTCGAACCTAATAATTGTTAACTGGGAAATCACTGTGTACAGAGTAGCATAAAAAGTAGATACTTTGAAATATTTTTCGGTGTATGTCAACCTCTCGTCTTGACAAAGATCATAAAAATGCTTCTTTTTATTTTCTTATTTCTTTTGTTCTGAAACTGGTTACTGACTCCCCATGTATTTGCAAGATCGGTTGCTGAGTTTTTCGTGTTTTCCAAATTCATTCTAACATCAGTTAGCTTTTTTGAGCTGTGTAACTGGCTCAAATAAATCGTAGTCTTCGATTTGCAGGAGTTTTGATACCACATTTAAATCAAGAATGTTCGTCTAAAATACGATTTGAAAAATTAATTAAAAGCTTTCAAGTTGTTTTTTAGGCCCATTGCTTCAGCTCTTTCTTTGGGCGTTTCAGACATCAGAATTATGTTTGAAAGAGCTTTCATAACATCCATGTAAGAATACTTTAGCGCTTTCAAAGAATCTGTTCTAGAAGACCGTCTTGTTGGACAAAGTTTTTTCAAAGTTGATGAAGATAAAGAAAGCAGATCCCCTTTTATTGCTTAAATTTCTTTTAAAAGAAATTCCCACCCGAATTTCACTATGATGTTTATAACCTTCTCCTGTCATCTTTGTTTACATATGATCTTTATTTACCTGTCATAACGTTTGTTTAATGTCATACAGTTGACATTTTGTTTACATTGTTTTTTTAGTATAAAATATTAGATCTTTAACTGTGACTTATTTTGAAAAAAAAAATTAAAAATCATTTGTTGCAAACAATAAATTTTAATATAGCCAAATTTGTATTATTTATTTTCAAAGATATGACTACAAATAATGTTATTGTTTTAAATTTGTATTTTTTAATTATTATTTTTTAAATAATAACCCTTGGGCCCTCTTGATCTGTGGGCCCTCCCACACAGCAGGGGTGTACGTTATGCCACTGCCTCGTACTATTGCATAGAATTATAATAATATTTAAAAAAATATATATATACATTTTTTACTTGGTATATAAATTATTAAGTATTTGCTAATTTTAGATAAGGAACAAATCAATTGAGGTCTGCGTGCGATAGAGAAGAAAACTACTCCTGCATGAGGCCAGAACTGGGAGATGAGCTTTAGATTATGATGATTATACAACAATAATGAATAACCCAGATGTGGAACTACTTACCATATTTTACCAGTATTTTTGTCTTATTATGTAATACAAATAAAAAATTTAGAATACCAGTATAAGAAGATGATTTATTTGATTATTTAGATTGAAATCATACTTTTTATATTCAAGAACTCAACTAAGTTAAAAAAATGCATTTTCAGTTTGTTAATTTGTATATAATTACTGTACTCTTCTATCAGTGTAAATATCATCTAAGTGATTTAACCTTGATGCCTTGTTAATAGTAGTCTATGGAACAATATCAATATTTGTTGGTTTATATTTCGTTACAAAGTGGGAAATAAATATATTGTGTCCTATATTATTTTGCTTTATCATAATTTTTAATACTTTGCCTTCTTAGCTGTTAGAAAAGGCCTTTATAAAATAAATGTTAAATCATTTGTCAATCGAACTTAAGGCTATTTGTTTTTCATAGTTTAAAAAGAAAAAGTAAATTTAGAAGTGGTAATAGAGATTAATATTAATTTTATTCCCATACAACTAATATTTTTTAATAGCCTACTAATTTATTACTATCCAAATTAATTCGAACCCGTGCCAAGTTGGGTATTATGGGTTTTAATTTTGTTTTTAATGTTTATTTTCCTAGGTTCTCTGCTTAGTTGTTCCAAAAAATATCCAGTAGAGTCCCGCTATTCCGAACTAATTGGGACCGAACACTGTTCGGTTTAGGAATGGATTTCTTAAATAATATCAACGTATTGACTTGTTAAGGCATAAATTAAGTGCGGGGTCATCTGCTAGTGTCTGTTCTATACAGCATTGATCGGCTCGGAGGAGGTGAACGCTCAAACTGAACTCATATCATACGTAGATACGGCAAATGCTCTTAACCTCGCTCTAGTGTAGGTTTATATCATCCGGGGTTATTTCCTGCCGTTGCGTTACAATTACATTTTCTTCTAAAAATGGAAGGAAAGGGATAGGTTGTTCGAACTGTCCGTTTTGTCATCCCGCAGTCTGTCCATTAGTACCGCATTATCTTGAAAAAAGATCGAGAGAAAATTCCTTCGAGATGACAATAACAAAGGAGAAAAACGGATGAAAGCAACTGGCACGTGGCAACAACACTACTAGTCCCTAGCTGTTGTATCTTTCCTTCTTTTTGAAGGACCCGGTATCCGTTTCACCGGACGCTTGTTTCTGTAGCTTCCTTCCTGAAAAAACGGACGGAAAACGTGAAGGAAACAAAACCAGCTTCCAATTTGGTTTCAGGCATTTTCATCAAGCTTAGGCTCAATGTATGTCTCTATTTAACTTATTTGTATAACAATAAATGTACGTTTTTCACGAACATCTTTTTGATTTCTCCTGAGTTTTTATGTTTAAAAAATCGGTATTTTTTCTGAACTCAGTTCAGAATAGGTGGATTTTCAGAATAGTGGGACTTTACTGTATGTATACATTATATTATATCAAATTATAAGATATTTCTTTTGTATGATTTTACTTAGTTCTTAAGATTTTGTCCAATCCTACGCATAGGTATCTTGATACCTCTGTAGGGTTTACTGGTTTAGCATGTGTAATTTTGTATATGTGTTTTATTCTATGTAAACATTTTAGATTAACAAATAAATTGTCCCAACTTCAGAAGTAGTTTTGTTATAAAAAACAAACAAATTATAACATGGAATTAAAATAAATGTTAAAGAAAATATCTGCAACAGGATACTGAAGTCATTTATAGAATAGGGGAGGAAGGGCAACCTAGATTAGAGGCTCTGGTCCAGACAATAATAGTGAAACCATACACAAACCAATCAGGTACAGTAACTGTTTCATTGCTTCAGTTTTCACACACAAATATATCAATGCTAGTTTCATTAGCAGATTTCTGAAGCCAACATATTCCAACCCAGTAGACTTCCTGGTGTTCGCAACAATAAGTTTAGTGTTAATGATGTTTTAAAACTTATAAAGTGTGAGTACAACTATATGAAGTCACTATTATTTTTGGACGATCTTTATTACTGTACTTTTTGTTTGTTCTGCTATTCCTAATAAAATAAACTAAAGGATATACAATCAGGCTGAATTTCTCTTGCACTAGGCGATGTGCTTATTTAATCCCACACAATTCTAGTTAAATAAAAATTCAGCAAATACATTGGGAGATTTGATTTAAACACTTTCCATTTGGAATATGTTCAGTTGTAGTAAGGAGATGCATGAAATATTGGAAGGGCTGAGTGGAATGGCTGATATCTTAGTGCAGCGGTTCCTAACCTGTGGGTCACGGAAATTTTTTTTAGATGTTTTCCTTAAAACTTAAGTTTTAAAAATCCTGTAATAAAAAATACAAATTAATGTTCATAGCACCAGTGCTGATGCATTTTTGAGAAAAAAAATTAATACCATGAGACAGCAAAATATTGTTCGAATGACGGGAAAAATAATTTGGAGTCGACAAAATGGAGAAGGGTGGAACGGGGAGAACTTTAAGGGGTTGAAAGTGGGTTTTCACGATTTTCAACGAAATTTGACCTATCGAAAAAAGTTAAATGGCAAAAGTTGTTGATAATAAAAAGATCTACAACTTTTGTATCTAAAATTTTTCCACATAACCTCAAATTTTGTAGAAAAATCACAAAACCCGATTTTCCAGTTTTTAATTTTTTTCCCGCAAAAATAATTTTTTTTCACAAAATTTGGTTGAAATATTACTTATTATGTTTCAAGTAAGGTGTAATTTTTTGTAGTGAAATATAAATATTCCTTTTTTTCAACAAATTCCGAAAAAACCACCTCATTTTCAACTGAAAAGTTTGAAATTCACCTTTTCAAGCTCACCGGCCGCCATTTTTTCCGTGGAAGCGTCTACTTTTAGATTATGTAATAAAAGAGTAGCACTACTATAGAAAAATTTTCCAGAAAACGCAATATAATGAAAAAAACAGATTTTCAAATAATTTTTTAAATTTTGGTTCTAAACTCATATTTATTTATTAAAATTATTGAAATTAACAGTTGAAACCTTTCGAGAATATTAATTTCATGTTACCTTAAACAAGGACATAAATAAGGATTTGATTATGATATAATGGTGAAATGAGGTGAACTTTTGGGGGTCAAAATTAACCTCTTACAAAAAAAGTTAAAGAAAAAAGTTTTTGGCAATAAAACGATCTACAACTTTTGTATTTAACATTTTTCCACATAACCTCAAATTTTCGGAGAAAATCGGGAAAACCGTTTTAATTTAGTTTTAATTTTTTTTCTTTTGTAAAAATTGTATGTTTGTTGCAAAATTTAGTGGAAATATACCTTTTTATACTCTAAATTAGATGTTATTTTCTTTTCAATTTAAAGAAGTTTTTTCATTACATTCAAATCACGTATATTAAGTAGAAAACTGTTTATTACAAAAACGTATTATACAGTATTTACATTAAAATTTAAGGAAAAAATTAACGTGCAAGAAAGTAAACTGAGGAAGTTAATTAATAATGCAATCAAAAATTAATTTTAAAAACACAATCTAGTCGCTAGCTTTGGCCTCTTCGATGGCTGCTCATTATCTCATTCGGCATCTGTTGAATCTTCAAGCTCTTCGTCGTCTTCACATTCAGTATTTAAACCTAGTATTTGTTGGTTCTTCGTGTGCGGTGTCTTCTGAATCACTTACAGCTTCATAAATTATTTTTTCAATATTATGACAAGTTTCAAAACCATGACACTTTGTACATAAATTTGTGCATCTTGAGCCGTGTTTGCGACAGCCACATCTTTTAGTGTTACACCTCGTTTCACAATTGCAGCAAATACTTTTAAGTAATACTTCAGGTATCAAATCTTTATCAGTCATTTTTGGCATGACTCCATTTTGATCCTTCTGCCAGCCCCAATCTGTTGCTGCTTACTGTTAATTTGTTACCAAGCCAAGTAATTGCTCTGTAACAATGCTGTATTGCTACGCCTTCAGTTGGTGGAAGTTTTTCCAATTTAAAAGATTTTTTCATTGAGCTGCTTGATAATTTTAATACCTTAATTCATTCAAAGTCACAGATTTTTTTTACATTTATAAATGGGCTTTATCAATTCCATTCCATTATAAGCGATGTTGTTTTTATCTGCATTGTGTTTATAAAAAGCGTTTGCCAAATTCGATAAATTTTCAGTGGCTAACAATGAATTTACTACTGTTTTCCCCCCCTTTCCAGCAAATGCAGATATTGTGTCACAACCAGAGAAACAGCGTAAAAAAGCTACTTGATTTTTAAAGGAATCGTGCTTGAAACTGTTAAACGTGTAAAATAAATCTTTTGTATTGCCTGAGCCTTCTTTTTGTAAATTAAAAAATGTTATAGTTATTTGAATTCAACTGATTTAAATGCACTAAAAGGTCGATATCTAGACCCACTACTATGACCATTTCATTGTCGCCTTCTGCCATTTGTACCGACATATTAATTATGTCAGTAATCTTTGGCAGCTTGTTTACACAAATCCTTGTGATTGTAATTTTGCAGATATTGTTTTTAATAATTTATCCTTTTTTTTCATTCGATAAAAGAACGCTCCAATTTTTTTGTCGAAGCAATTGCTGCAGCTGTTGTTGCAGTAGAAACATTTCCAACTTCTGAGTATCCCAACTGTTAGCTGCGTAATTGTTTCGCACATACTGCAGATACTTGTTGCTAATTTCTTCGATTGTGTCATTCTTTTGCCAAATTACCTTGTGTAGCAAAAAACCATCGTCTACCACATGAACTACACTGCTGGACAGTTTTGGTTGATTGATACTGGTGAATTCTTCGTAGGGGTGCGCTTTAACATTTTTCCTTAGACCATTCTCTGTGAAAAAAGATAGTGGAAACGGTTCAAGCTCGTATTGCAAATAATTTTTCATGTCTACTTTACTATTATTATTTAACAATATTCTTTGGAATAATAGTAGTGGATCGATTGGTACCATTTCTCCATCCACCGTAACGGAAGCTCTAGCAGCTTTTAGAGACAAGACCTTGTTTTTCCTTGAAAATTTCACACTTCCAAAATTATTTCCATTATTTATGTGCTTAAAGATTGTTTACCTACTTCATAGGCTTTATAGCAGTTGATATTGTTATCTCCGATAATGCCAGAAAAAATAGATGTTATTTTATCGGGCTCTGGAAAAGGGTCATACCTTTTGAAAAATGCCTCCAATTTTTCCAGATCAGCCACATCTCTCTTTATCCGATATTCTCTAGAGTCGACATGCTGTTCTGAAGTGGCAAAGGAAACATTACAAAAATCTTTCATCTCGTTACAAACTTCGACGAGCACGATCATAGTTAAAATTAATTTTGCTATAACACTTTCAACCCAACCACGGCCATGTGTGAGTCCACCCTGAGTTTTAATAGCCCTCATTAGAAACTATTCTATTGTCATGTCAGACCATACACCACACCAAAATTTGTGCGAACGTCTGATAGTGAAATAGCCATCAGTAGTGAATCGCGTGAACCCGTAATCGTCTTTTATTATCTCCCTCAGCTTATGTATATCTTGAAGATATAGGTGAGCACATTTTGCATATAAAAAGTGGCCACTTGCGTGAAAGTATGGTATCATTCTTTCTACACATGTTAAATTCTACACAATTTAAATGTAACTCCCAATTACCTGAACGTTCTGCTTGTGTGAAATCTTTAGCTATGGCGATCATCTCCCAGTACTGGATCCAAAGTTGCACGGTAGGGCCTTTTTTTTTCAATGATTTCAAACGATCAACAAACTTCTGATTTATTCCTTTAATGTCTTCTTGTTCCAGTTTTCGTCTAAAAATTTCCCTTCCTAAATCTTGCAAAATACATCCCATAGTGCTTCTTCTGTGTCAGACAAATCCAAAGATGGAAAAATGATTTCTGACAATGCGAGCTGCACGAGAAAATGCCCTCTAATTGCTCTTGGATATGCATGTCCAGAAAAAGCTTTCTCAGCAGAAAGTTCCTCGTACAACTCAAATAAAGCCTCTTTCAATCCACTACCATCCATGATGAAACCAACTGATCCAAGAAACAACATCAGTAAATGAAATCCACCAAGCCTTACTTTGACTGAAGATAAGTAATGTGGGTCATTTTCTATATCTATACTAGCCAAGATTTCACGAGATTTTTCAGACAGCGGCGCTCAAATTTGACAAATACAATATTTTGCTTCTGTTTTTGTAATTTTTTAGCTGCTTCCAACAATGAAGTAAAAATGGTGTCATAATCACTTGACAGATTTTTTATAAAAGGAAGAGGAATAATTTTTGAAGTAACGCCTGACAACGGAGTCACAACCATAATTCATCCCATTGCGTGGAAAGTATTTTTGCTATCGATATTACAGGTGTTATGGTCCACGTTGTCAAAAATAAATTGAATATATGAATCTTCCGAATACATGTGATTTGCAGGATCGCGTATTATTGATGCTTTGAAATGCAAAGTTTCTTTGTATGACGAGCACAATCCAACATTGTATAAAGAATCGATCAGTCCTTCGGAGGCAAATTTTTTGTGTATCAGCGAGGACAAACCAAGTAAAATAGGAGACACAAAGAACGTGGTCTTGGGCATGCTATGATGCGGTAAGATATACTCGCTACTTTTTTTATCCAGTCTACAAATATTACTTTCAGTCGTATCTTTATAAGATTTACATATATTATCTAAAAAGCTCTTTATCGTGTTAGGAACATCCTTAAAAATACTTTGTTCTGTGAAATCTCGAATTTCGTAGCAGTCCAGATCGTGCACTTGAGAACGTATATCTTCTAAAACGATTTCAGCTGCCATTGTAACAATTCTACATCGCTCGTCTTTTTCAGTTTGAAATCCTCTTTCGTACCATTCCTGGCAAAGTTTCTTACTTGCAACATCACCTTTATACAAAATAAGCAAGTCATTCTTTATGGTATGACACTCGATATCAATCTGAAAATGCTCTTTCAATTTGCTTTTAATAGTTGAGGGATCCGGAAAAACCTTCTTTTATTTTATTAACAGAAAATTGACATTCACATTGATTGCTATTGATATGATTTATGAGGTATTTAATAAAAGCTTTTGTATTTTCACTTGGAGGACGACCGACGATTTTAGAATCTGTTTCGTTATAGAAAGCAGAGAGGCAAGCAGTATAATATCGAGATTTTTGTTCAAGTAGATCTGGTGCAATTAATTGTCAAACGAGCTAAAAGTTTTTTTACTAGAATCATCGCTTTGGTTTCTTTTCCGAATCGTATCTATATTTTTTCCCTTGTATCGTCACTGTTAACTTGTCGTACTTGCAATTTAGAATTATGACTGAAAGATCTACCAGAGAAAAAGCAATGAGTTTGAAAATTAAAAGTAACAGCTTCCTTATTAATTTATTTAGTTTCAGTAGATCTTCTCTGTTTTGTAGCAAGATTGGCAGTTATCGCTTTATTGTCATTGTACATTCTTTGGCAATTTGGATGAATCATAGCAGACGTCATGTTTTGTAATTGTTGGTATTTAATGTCTGTTCGTCTCTTGCTAGAAGTTACTAAGCAATTGAAAGCTTTTCCACAGCTCCTTTTCCCCAGACTTATTACAGATTATACAAACGGAATTCTCCATTTTGATAGTCTGAAAAGGCAAAATGTTATTCCCAAGAAAAAAAGTAAGATTAGTGTATGTAGTTGCTTCATTAAATTAATTACGACATATTTATTAAAATTATATCAGTACTGTAAAACTGTAAGATTCAATTTTCTAATTTAAATTGTAAAGCTACTATACAGGGCATACTATCAGCTTCAAACTTGGCTTGGTAAAAAATTAACAGCAACAGCCCAACAGCTTTGAATCAATCAATTTGAATCTTGACTGCTTGTGGTAGCTAAGTAATATAATAATTACGTTTCTACAGCTGTAAATTAACAGTATGATTTCAATTCTTTGGCCTCAATGAAAATAAACAATTTTTATGTGAAATTTTGTAGAATTTTAATTAATTCTAGGCCTTGTTTTATGTACCGTCAAACGGGGCTACTTGTACAAACTTTCAAAAACTTTAAAAAATCATATCTCCCATACTTTTTATTATTTTTAAGAGTTTTATATCTTAAAATAAAGGTAAACTCATATTCTTTGAGGAAAAAATATTAAAACTTTGTACAGATTAAATTAAAAAATGTATACTTTATTTTTTATAATTTATTAATTATTTGCTGCATAACCATTTTGTCTTTTATTTGTAATTTTACACATTCCTGAAACAGAACAAAGAAAGAAACAATTATAATATTTAGTGAGCAACAATATTTTTTACATTGAAGGTGATCTATCAGGGGTTTATTGGTGCAGGAACCCTTCCGTACTGCTTTTTATTAATTTTTATTATGTTTTGTTTTTACCCCCATCCACTCTCTCAATCACACTCATTGAACACTCGGTTCAGAATTTTACGTCCGCCAATCAAAAAACCTGAAGATATCCCCACAGTACAGTGCGAGCCAACTACAGTAAAGTCTCCCACATTGTCCCTCAACTCGGAATCGAAATGGGACAACTTGGGAGCACCAGAAACCTTCTTGTCAGCCTCGAGGCAATCCTTTCATGTTCGATGAGAGCTGCGAACGTCTACAAATATTTTCGGTCTACAAATAAATAAGAGACCGATGAGTCGAAGTCGAGGCGGCCGAAAAGTTCAAAAACCAGCGGAGCTTACACTTTTATATTACGGGTATTAACTTTTTGATATGAAAAAGTTTATAACATATTGATGAGATTATTGTAATTAAAATAAGACCAAACATGATATAATTTGGATCACATTTATTGATTATACTTATCGAACAATTCATTCAATTTTGTGATTAATTAATTAAAAAATAAATATCCCAAATGAGAGCACAACACACGGAATACATACAAACAATGGCAAACGCCATCACAATTTTTTTTTTTCGGTAGGTGCAATGTATTTACTCAGACCTCTCCAGAGAAGGTACTGCACGTGGGACTCACTAAAGCACCTCTCTCTCCCCCCAAACAGCAAGACACCATTTAAAAAAAAAAAACTATTTAAAAACAACAGACTTTATCTAGGCCTACCCGTATTACTGGGCTGGCAGAGGTTTTTAACTCGGTAAATGTGTACAATTATAAAAAATATCAAATTCTAGGCCTATTTGTTAAAATTTTGTACTTTATTATATATTTAAAGAAAGATCAAAATAATATCTTTTAATTGCATTTTATTTCACATTGATAGATCAAATGGTTTAGAAGTTATTAATATTATTGTGAGGAAATGAATAATGGAATATGTTTATAATTATGTTATACGAAAATGTATGGATATGTTTCCGAAGTTAAACGAATAGGCATCTCTTCTTTGTATAAATGAATATATTGAAGATAAAAGGTTGTATTTATTTATATACAGTTTATAACCTCAAAGCAAATATTATAACGTATTATAGCATACATTAGTTATATAACTCATATTTAAACAAATCAACTTCACAAGAAATTATGACTGAAGTAGTAGGCTGTACGCTTAACCCCAAAGAATAATATACACTGGGTTTGTTTAAGTTTAAGTAGGGCCTACTACAGATGATGGGTGAAATCAGCTGTTATATTATAAGTTACTAACATACGAACACTCGCTTTTATATGAGTTGATTAAAAAATAGGTGTGCGTTCCGATTGGCGTAAATTTACTTACGACCCTCAGCTGATATGTTTGCAGTAGTTACTGTTGAATGAAGTTAAACGTACTGTGACTAAACACTTTTAAGTTAAAACTTCAGGCAATTTATTTTAATGCTTGTATTCCTGTTATACAAAACAACTTAATTGATGTTACTTACAAATGTTTGAAAAGTGGAAACATACTGTGACTGTAAGTTAAACTTCAGGCTTTTTCCATTGATAGTAATTAATACATAGATATTACGAACATAGTTGGGCCCTTGCTGTTCGTGTACGCATAGGATTGATTCAAAATTTTGAAGCGTACTAAACATCGATTATATATAGGCTATACTGTATTGAATATTTGTAGTTTGATGTTAGTACGGTGAACATTTTATGCTAATTGATCGCTAGTCGAGTTCACGAGAACAAGTCGGTCAAGTGAAAAATCAAGTCGTAGGGCCTACATGCAAAACGACTTGGGTCGACTGGACATCACTATCCCAAGACTGAATAGTTATACTCAACTGTACCAGTCGACTTCAGAGTCGGACTGCCTATAAGTAGCTTTAGATAAATTTAAATCTTAAACACAAATACACACCCAACTTACAATGAAGAACACACACACACACTCATACTTAAACAGTGAAGAACACTTAAAATAATCATGTATATGTATCATACTAACCGCCAAAGGGCTTGCTCTGAGGCAGAATTCTTATGTTTCAGTAACTGTCATTCAATGCAATGCAATATGATTCAGCATGTCTATATGTTATGTTATATTGAACAAAGTAGTCACTCATCTCTAAAACTCTAAACTGTTTTCTAGACCGTTATGACTAGTGATGCGCGATTGCGAGATGTTTTTACAATCGAAAGCGTTACCCACCATTTACAACATGGTGGAACGACTAACAAGGGTGTGCTTATTAGCAGTATGAAAACAGTCGGCTGAGGCGCATGTCGTCACTCGGGTCGCACCAGCCTGCCGGCCTCAATGCAGTAACCAGGGGTGCCCAGAAGGGGGGTGGTATGGCGCTCAGAGCGCCAACAAAACAAATTTTGGGGGGGATTTTTGAAACTATAAATACATGAGACAATTTGTGAATCACAAGTGAAATTTCATGTATGTACGGTAGGATGACAATAATACATTAATAGTATTGGCAAATGTATTGCTATTGTAGTATACTGTACAGTAAATAATCTACCTATTTATAACTAAGATATTTTTTGTTCATTGTCGGTATAATTCTCTCGATTTCGGTAGAATCTTGGTATTGTCATGTCCAACCCCCTTCCCGTCTCCTGCCGCCGCGCGAACTTAGAAATTCCTTTTGCTTCGGTCAAGGCCATAGGTTCCAAAATAAATACAGTTGTGTGACTTATCACTGCTCCTTCCCTCCCTTCAACCCCACCTGGTGATCAGCTGTTCCATTTCAATCACAGAGTCAGAGTAGTGTCCTGTTGTCAGCCAGTTCAGCTTCAGTGCAGTGTGCAGTAGATAAGATTACTTTGACTTAAATAATGCCTTGAGCGTTGAAAAGAGCGGTCAAATACAAATGTTAAGAAGTGTTATGTAACAAAGTGCACCGCAACAACAAGTGGTTGGCGCATTGTAAAAAGAAACATCTTATAAGTTTAAAAACGAGTTAAAAAAAAGAATTGGAAACTTTCAGTAGTCTTTACAAAGTAGCATAAAGAAGTGGACATTTCAGACATCCTTCATAAACGTGGTAATTCATCAGATGGTGAGATGTCATCAAGCCATGGAGAAGAGACAGTCCAAAATGAAAGAATTTCAAGCAAAAAGAAACGTGAAAATGAGAGGATGGCAGACCAGTGGATGAGACAAGGTTTTATTCGGCCTTCCAATAGTCCAATATCATCATTCCCAAATTTAACTGTAATGTACAGAATTCTTCTTTCTTTGACAGTCACTAGCTGTTCTGGCGAGAGAACCATGAGTAGACTGAAAATTGTAAAAAAGTCGACTTCGCAGCAGTATTAGTGACAAGTGGTTATCTAGTCTATTAATTCTAGCCTCTGAAAAAGACATTTTCAAAGAAATTTCAAATTGACATCATAATTAACCAATTTGCATTAGCAATACCAAGAAGAATACGGCACTACTTTATTGTATAAATCATTCAAAGAATCACAGAGGTTAGAAAAAGTAAATGCTAAATTTATAGAAAACTGTACAAACAATTTCGTGTTTTACTTCTAAATTTCTAAGAAATAGCCAATGCATCAACAAAAATACTGATTTTGGTCGCTAAGATCTTCAACTTTGCAACTTATACAGTTATACTTTATCATTTTCATTGTTAATAACACCCTGTACTGTAGTTTAATTCATTGTTACAATAAACTATTTCTTACGCCATTATATATTTTGTATTTAAACACTACAAAATATCTGATTCCTGATTGGATTAGTATCATTGTAGATATGTATAGTGCGCTAGGTTCAGGTCATTCATTGTCACAACACAAGAGCTACTAAGGTTAAGGTTTATTTTTTATAAAGGGAGGGGTATCTACATGGGGGGGGGGGGGCACCCCTGGCAGTAACCATACGTAGAGGCCTTATTAAACTAATATTAACCACATGCATGTCTTCAAATGGACTATTGGTTTATTAAATAAATGTTTATTTCCCTCTAAATCGTATATCTACTTTGTGAAAAGAATAGAGATTAATTTTTTTTTGAGTTCGTTAGAGCCGTTTTCGAGATTCGCGACAGATACAAGAATTGCTCATCATTTAAAGTACTGTACCGTAATAGGACTAGGGGCTCTGCCCCTGGACGCTTCGCGTCCCAACTCCGATTCGGCCTCAGATGGCTGCTTCGCTTCGCTCGCAGTTGGGAAATTCTCTTAAGAATCTCGTTAATCTTTGGCTCGTTTGTACATAGGTTTATAAAATTATGAAACCAGGCTTAAATATATTAACAGTAATTACAAGATGAATTATAACCTCAAATACATGCTTTAGAAACGTGAGAGGCTTTCATTACGATTTTATAATTTGTATACACTAACTTGGCGTCTGTACCCTGGCTACCTGCTACAGACTCTAAGTAGCAGGTAGCCAGGGTACAGACGCAAAGTTAGTGTATACAAACTATAGTCCTAGTTCTACTATCTTCTGTCAACTAACCAAAGTTTTGAAACCAGGCTTAAATATAGTAAAAATTATTGCAGGATTAACATAACCTCAATACTAGGCCTATGTTTCGGAAATGAGCCAGGCCTATATTACAAAATTGACTTAGAATTTATCCATCTTTGTCAAGTTTACCTTTTTTTTTGACAAAATAAATTGTTAAATCAGGCCCAATTTATTCTAATTCCAACGTGCTAAAACAGTATAAATTAGTTTGTTTTTTAATAGTAATTAAAAACTATCCAATGAACAGCTGATTTTGGATAATGTATAATGATGATTATTATGTATAATCTTTGATTATGGACGTTCTAGATAGGCCACCTAATGCATTCTTTAGTGAGAGATTTTTGGAGCAAAGGTTCAAGTAGTGTCAATGTCTGACGACAGGTTGCACTGATCTTGAAATGTTTAAAATGGTTATTTTGTTGACGACTAGAATGAGCTACAGTCGACTTACCGTCACTAGACAGTAAATTGCCACTTTTAGTTTGCTTATAATATGTGACATTTTAGTAATTTAAATTAAATCTGTAGATGTATTTTATAAATACAGTTATCAAGCTATTGATATTATTAAGTACAAATATACACAGTCATTGTATACGAATATTACAAAATCATTACAATATAAAATACAAAGTCTTAAAAAAAGAACCTTAACTTTAAAATGATGTGTACTAAAATGTTCTGACTTTTTATTTAGAGGTTGGTACATTAAAGTAAACTAATGCAGGTTGCTTATGGATTTAATAATGAATGTTATCATGTTTATGTTCACACAGTATTTCCAATCAAAAATAGTTTTAATTAATTTAATTAGCTTTAGTAATTTACCATCAATAGAATGGTTAGCCTAAGTATTAAACAATTGATATTAAAATGTTTATCTACAGAAATTAAATACAAACACAAAATACTGTAGTTTAAAAAAATACCGTAGTAATTTACTATTAATGGGGTCTGGGTAGCATATAAATTAAACAATTCATATTAAATTGAATACGTATAGAAATTATTGACAAACACTAAATATATAAATAAAATAGCAATTTACTATCAATAGTAGAGGTAGCTTATGCATTAAACAATTTATATTATTTGTTACTCATCTGGCCCCACAGAACAGCAATATTAAGTTGGTCTTTACGTTGGCAGATATACATGGTTCACAATGTATGCAATATATTATATGTTGCAGACGCTAGAGGACATGTGTATCTAATTTTCACACAAATAAATTTTGACAACCAAAAATAAATATTTATATATATTTTAAGTCATTGGGATACAAATGAAAAAAACTCTGTGGCCTGGAGGTAAATTTTCACTCATAAGGGTTGGCAGTAAAAGTGTTAAAATGAATATGTACAGAAATTATTTAAAAACACAACATACCTAGTTAAATACAGAGTTGGGAAAGTTAGTCTAATAAAGTAACTGATAGAAGTTAGAGTTAGTCGATCAAAAAAATTACTGAGTAGAGTTATAAGTTAGCCAGGAAAAATCCTAACTGAATAAAGTTAGAAGTTAGTCAGCAAAAAAGTAACTGATTAAAGTTAGAAGTTAGTCTCCAAAAAAGTAACTAAATAAAGTTATAAGTTAGTCGGTTTTTTATTTACTTCAACTAGAAAAAGTAAACAAAATTACGTATTGTTATGTTATTTTAAATATTTCCCAGGTATTGTTTAGAATGTTTGTGTCAGGTAAAACATTTGTTTTTATTTAAAAGAAAACGAAAAATCTACAAAATGTGCAAAGTACAGTAACATATAAATTATTTTTTAGACCAAACAATGGTAACTAGAAATTGCAAAACATTAATTTATATAGGCTAGTAGTAAATAACATGTAGACTACTATAAGAAAATAATAACTTATTTACTCCCAAACAAACACTTATAATTTATAAAAGATATAATATTTTTAATTTATATAAATTTAAAAGGGCCTAGATACAATTTTAAACAAAGAAAATATAATAGGTAGGCCTTTATGTAGATTTTTATAATTTATTTCTACTCATATCCCATTAATATATATATTAGAAATATATAATAATAAATATATAAGAAGCCATGACTTCAATATTTTGACAAAATATATATGACAAAATATTTTGTAAGATCATAGATCTCTATAAATTGGTTTGACAAAGTCGACAACCCCGCCCCCTCCCCCCAACATTCTATTCTAGTCCCTTGTTCTTTCTTTTCCAGCCCCTCACACAACCTTGAGTTGAGCGCACTTTCCTTATCGCTATTCCGAGAAATCATAACGGGCCAACTCCTACTAAACAAACCCATTGTTCGAGTTTCTGCTTGTTTGTTGACCGAAATGGTCCTTTTCAAAATATTCCTTTGCTTATAAATCTAACTCGTTAGAATTTCTATTCGTTACTCATTTTTCTAACTAGTTACAGAGAAGTTAATGCTAAAAAAACTAACGAGTAGAGTTATAAGTTAGTCAAAAAACTAACTAGTTACTCTATTCGTTAGTCCCAACTCTGGTTAAATATAATTGTAATTTACTATCAATAGGGGTAATTTATTGGTTGATGTACCTATTTTAAGTGTTCTGGGTATAGTTTTACTGAAAATGCATAGAATTTCTTTTGATGGTCTATTAATATGACAAATATTGATTTTAAAATGTATAGTTATGACCTACACAATCCTATTTTGTATTCACTACCGTAGCAACCAATCGCATATAATAACAAAAACAGCTGATTTGAATCACCAGCTAAAGGCAATTTTTTCTCCAAACTGATAACTGAACTTAAAGTTAATTAAATTTTCAGTTCGGTTTTCAATCGAATCTGCTTTCCTAGAAATTGGACCTAAATAATATCAAGTTTAGTGTATATTTTGAGGGTATATAACTTTGATAGATAACCAGACTAATTTGTGCCAGGATTACAGTAAATGATAGTGTTATGTATTACATAGTCTACCTAATATTATTTTACCTTAAAAAGTAAAGAACTTTTCTTCCTTGCATCATTCGATTTTTTAAATCTATTGTTACGCTTCTTGCTGAACCATTTAAATTTTGTTCCTAATTTTGACAATTTACGAATTACTTTTACGTTAGCAATATTAATACATAACTTAAAATACCAAAAACGAAAACTTATTACAAAAGCAAACTAATTTACAAAACTTTTTTATATTTTGAAAAAAATTTAAAAAATCGTTTACTACGTTTTATATAAATTCAGTAATTCGCGGACTTTTCCACAATGATATTATTTTTGTTTTACACTGGACCGCAGATACATCTATCTCCGTGGATATTTCTCTCCAAGCATCTGCTTTCATATACCTATACTGTATTTTGTTTTAATGATCCTTATGCAGAGGATCCCAAAAATGATTTGGTTTCTGAAGGAATCTATTACTTTCATTAAATTCGTTTATGAACAATCCATATTTAATCACTGGAAAATTTATATATTGAAAAAAAATAATCACATGTGCGCTGAAAACGACAAACCTTTCATGCTCCCGTCCAAATATGAACGGTGAATAGTTAGTGTTCGTTGAAAAAACCGACAGGAGATGGATCGCCGCGATTAGCGCGCGCGCCCTGTACATATATTACGAATACATTGCGCACGAGTAAAAGTAGAAACACACTGCCGTCACGTCACGTGATGTCACACTGTCAGTTATTTAGTGTAATATCATGCTAAGAAGGAATACTGCTGTCACGCACCGTCACCGTAACATTTCTAGATCATTTCTTTGTTAGTCCGTGCCTGATCAATATTTAATAAAAAGCAAATAAAAATAAAATTGTAAAATCTTTATTTTTATATATATCAATGTATATAGATAGGGGCCTACAACATTTTAACAAATAGGCCTATAGTTTCATAACATCATATCTAAATCTTACAAGACTAATTACTATTTTATAATATTCATAAAATCAAAACTATTTAATGTATCAATATGAAATGAAAAGCAAATAAAATATAATATTTTAACTTTCTTTTAATATGTAATAACATACAGGATAAAGTTAAATATCTCGGAATGATTTTGGATTCAAAACTGAACTGGAAGTCTTTCTATATTCCTTGAACTAGTGACTCAAAATTGTGTGCAAGCTTTTAGTTATCGTTAGATTTGAATGGGTTAGAATAACATTTTCCCTGCTTATTATATATCAATCTCTTCAGAAAAACATAGTGAATATGAAACTGCAAAAAAATGGTAGAAAAATGTGTTTTTGACGATTTTTAGGGTGGAGTGCCCCCTTAAAACTTACCGTAACTGAATATTCAATAATAAGTTCAATTCAATTTTGTTCAATTCTAAATCGGAGGAAATAGTGTAAATTATTAACAATGGTTCGTTTTCGGTTCAGTTCTTCGTTTTAAGGAGAGTGTGCCTATAACAACACAATTTTAGATTAACTATTCAATCCATTATTATTAACACAATCCATTATTCATTACTAACTATTAATATTATAGATATACATTAACTTAGTTGTTAAACTATTGCAACTGGAGACATAAAAATGAATATTCATTACTATTGCCACAATTTAAACTAATAAAAAAATTTAGAAACAATAAATCTTATCTTATATAATAATTCAGCATAGACTTAAACGTTTGGTGACCCTATTGATAACTATTTCTGGAGATCTACCGGGCTGATTTTCGTGCGGTTTGTTTTAAATGAAAGAAAATGTAGCCTCATTATTATCAAAAGATTACGAAAAATCTATTTTATTTTATCTTTATATTTAATCGTGCACTTTTCTGTTGTTGTTTGTTTTAGGTTACAAACCTATTGATACATATTTCCAGATATTAATTTTGCCCTAATACTTTTTTACTATCAACTTATCTAAACAGCCGACCTCGGGAGATGTCTTTTCAACACATCGCTTGTTTAGGTTAGGTTAACAATATAAAAGCAAACAAAATCAAAGCAATTAACGAAAAAATTACCGTGTTATAATACAAATATCTGTTCCGAAACATATTGCAGTATAATAGGCCTATCGTTTATTGTTTAGGCTACTTTTTTTAATGTGTGTGAATGTAAACAAAACATAATAGTCTTAAAATATGCCTCTAAGTTCATAACTTACTTCTTTTCTCTTTTTATTTATTTTGCGTGTAGGCTAATATAAATAATATTAGAGATAGAACGCCCAGAAAGCGTTGTAGTTTTGTAATACTTAAACACATGTGAATATACAGTACAAGGAAACTTAAATTTCTCATTCTGAAAACATTATAAAATAAACTTTAACTTAATCTTGACAAAATAAATCATCCGTGTAACAGAAATAGGTTTTATAAACTATTTCGCGCAGTGCGAGAGGAGCAAGTTTAGGTTGGAATGCGTAGCTCGCAGGGGTCTACCCTAGTTACTAGACTATTATTTTAGATGCATTATCATTCACAACAATAATTAATATGTGTATTAGTATTAATACTATTTATTAAAATATTTAAACTTAGCACGTTTCATTCTCGTCTTGAAAGGGATCTTGAAGGACGAATGACGAAGGAGTGCCACTGCACTGCCGCCACTAGGCCTGTCCCCTGCACCAAAAGTTTACATTTTATACCACCGACCGGCGACCGACAATAGTTCAAAAAATGAAATAGCCGGCAAACTCTCGATTTTTGTAAGTGCTGGTAATAGAGTCCCTTCATTCCGTGGGAAAGGAATGTTTATGATAGGTGAGAGGCGAGGAGTGTTTACACGCAAAATTAAGCTTTAAAAAACAATAACGCGCAAGTTTTAATAACAGGAGTAAATGTTGAATAGATTTTTTGTACATTGAGTAAAATTATTAAAAGTTTTGTTTTATAGAAATTAAGAAAGCTAAATCAATGTTTCCAAGTTACAACAAAAATAATAAAGTCCTAGTTAATAGTAAGCAGTAGTTGAATTAGTTCAGCTAATTAACAACAAACATTCTTCAATAATTATACTAATTTCGTACTCATACTTACCTTGCATGGAATATTGACTTTTGGTAAATATAATTGTAAAATGAAAATGTTATGGGTTAACTGCCGCCATCTTGAAATTGGACAGAGTAAGTCAAACATCTTTAATTGGAGTAACTCTTTTGATCTATATTTATTTTCATTTAGAAGTTCTTAACTATCCTCACCTCCAACATTGGTTTGTAGGGCACTGGTTAAAATATATTTAGAATACCAGTTTCTTCTGGTGTGAAATAGTGGCTTTTCAGATGAAACCAACTCAATAAACTTATTACACAGTAGTTCCTTGCTACTAAAAATTTGAAGTGGAAAGTTTTTGTGTAGTTCTTTTTATGTTGTATGGCTTACTCTTTATCTTTTTGGTGTTTTGAACACAAATCTGAAGTTGCCCAATACAAATTAGTCAGCAAATATTAGAAATCACACAAAAAACACTAAACATTTTTTTTTTGCTACAGAGTTTTATCAGATTTTTTCAAAATTTGGATAATGTTTATAGTATAAATCTCTAATAATATATTTTTATCATTTTCCAAAAATTACTGATTTTATATTATTGTTATTATTTAAACTATTCGATCGATTTCGAACAAATTTGCACCAAACATGTCAATTAGGCCTGTATAGATGCACGAAAAAAGGTTTTGACATTTTTTGAAAAACAACACCCTTTTTGGTAAAAAACCCCCAAAAAATCAGTTTTTATTATTATTATTATTACCTAAACGAGAAATTTTAGAAAGATGCGGTTTTTTGCATATGGTAGGATACATTAAGGGCTACAAATAAGCCAATTTTTATCAAAATCGTTAGAGCCGTTTTTGAGAAATTTAGAATTTTCTCGTTTTTTGGCCATTTTTGGACATTGGTAAAACCCCTTAAAAATAAAAAATTTGAAAAAATGAAAAAATGCCTGGAGATATTCCAGAACTACATCTACATACCAAATTTCATCAAAATCGGACCGTTGGTATGGTCTCCAGCTCTGTACACGTCCTTACAGACACATGGACAGACACCACCAAAAAAACACTTTTCGGGTTCAGGGAGCACCAAAACAAATAATTCCACTAAAAATATTTTTGGGTTCAGGGAGCACCAACACAGATAATTCCACTAAACATTTTTTGGGGGTTCAGGGATCACCAAAGCAGATGGTTCCACTAAAAACTCAAATTTTAAAATTTGGACGAAAACAATACTTTCTCCATATATACTACGTATAGGATGGTGAAAGTAAAAATATAACCCATGGCCTACAAAAATATAATTTATATTTTCATTGCCATAGCAACCAACTACATAAAATAACAAATAAATCAGCTGATTCGGATAATCAACTTAGAAATACAATTTTAGGTTAGACCTAGTTTATTAATTTAATTGTCTTAGGCAATAACACAAGTTTTGTTTTCTGTACCTTTCGAATGATTTAAAAACTTCATTACTCTCCTTTTATAAAAAATACTAAAAAAAGGTACTACAAATTTCCATGTTTACGAATTAATATAATGATCATTAAACAACAAATTTGTAATAGAAATAAAAGAAATTAAAATTTTGTTTCATGTTAAGAAATTTCAATTATTACTAATGTCCTAATAACTGCATTAGGTAAGCTAAGAGTGCCTATGTTTATATATAATACGTGAAGCAGATTTTTGTGAACACAACTCCTCCCTTATTTCTAGACCAAATTTAATGTTTGAGTTGTCAAAAAATTCGTCTCATTTCGAAGTTTTGCAATAAGGTTTTAGATGTAAAAAATTTTTATCCTTAATGGCGTGAGCTAATCTCAAAGGTCGGGTTTTACCCACAAGATTAACATGGAACGAATTTAAAAACATTTCTATACAAAACAGCTGTTTATAATAAGAATCAAACTAATCCAGCTGCTTTCGTGGAAGCAAATAATGATTTTTAAATAATAGATAATATAATTGATTCGGATGTCCAGCTTTTAGTACAAAATCATATTTTAAGTTAGGCCTATACTGAACCAACACATGTTTCAACACACACAAACCAATAAAAACTTACGTTAAGGAATTAAAAAATAAGAAAAAATATGTTACATCCTAATTAAAATTAAATAAGACATATAGTAGACCTATTTATTAATAATATACGGTAATTGATAGTGAGTAACTTTTTGGTTAGGTTTTTGATTGAGTGTACACCTGAGACATACTGGTTCTTTTAAACTTTATTATAACTGTTGTTATAAAATATACGAAATAATTTGATTTGAACATTTAACATGATTTACCATCTTAGTTTAGAGGTTTTATTAATCCTCCTACACCTTTATTATAAATAAAACATAACATGTTTTTAGAAGGTTCCAACGGGGGTTGGCGTGCGGAGCACGCAGGGGTCTCCCCTAGTAAATTACGAATATTGGTAATCTGATAGATATTATCGGTCAATCGGAAAGGATAGTCTTAGCAACTTTTAATCACAAAAAAATATTTTACTATCAATTATATTTATTTTAATTTATATGTTTGTGAAATTAAATAGGTAAGGAAAACTTTTCTTACTGAACTTATGTTTAATACCTAATTTAAAATTTAATGCGTTCGAAATATTATTGTTATAACGGGTATTCATAACTGTATTGTCTTTGAATTTGTAAATTACAAATGTTACATTAAAACATAATTAGGTAGGTATTATGAATTTTGTTAAAGTTAGTTCTACCAAAATACATAAATGCATGCTACATTCAATTTTTCCTCAGATACATACAGTATTTAGAATTTAAATAGACATGATAAAATGTTGTTTGGGTTTCGAAGGAGAGATGTAATGCTTTCAGTTTTAAGAATAAACAAACTGAACTGACCTCACACTCCCCCTCCCCCACTTCTTACAGGAAGATTACTTCCTGTAGATGTAGCCTGTTGTACCTTCAAGCTCCAAGGTCAGTTCTATCTCGATTTACTCTCTCTCTTTTCGTTAAAAGCAATGTTCCTTTAGATTTAGAACGCTAGAGGGCAGCACATTATGAAGCACAAGTTCAAGTAGTGTCAATTGTGTCATGACAGGATGCGCTGGCGTATTCTCTCACCGTATAGTCCATAAGGTGGGATATCTGTATGTATAATCAAGGGTATAATCAAGGATAATACTCAATCTCAGTTCTATTCCACTCTATTTCCAACGTGCTAAAACAGTTTAAATAATTGGCTTGTTTATAAACAGCTGTTTTGATTACTGTATTACTATTTCGTTGTTATTTTGTAATCAACATGGCAATCCATAAGACCCTATGTTAAAATTTTTCAACTTTTATATTAGATTTTCTAAAAAAATGGCGTTTTTACACGAAATACAACTATATACGTGTTCTTAAAAATCAAAACTACACCTAAATACAAAATTTCTTTGAATTCGCTAGAGTCGTTTTCGAGATCCGCGACAGCCTATAAGGATTTTTTACTACTTTACGTTATACTTGTTATACACGACTTTGCGGACTTTGTGATGAACCTTTTCTTTTTACTTTCTCCACCCTATACGTAGTATATGGAGAAAGTATTGTTTTCGTCCAAATTTTCGAATTTGAATTTTTAGTTGAATTATCTGTTTTGGTGCTCCCAGAACCCCAAAAGATTGTTTAGTGCAATTATCTGTGTTGGTGCTCCCTGAACCCAAAAGTTTTTGTAGTGGAATCTTTTGTTTTGGTGCTCCCTGAACCCAAAAAAGTGTTTTTTTGGTGATGTCTGTCCGTGTGTCCTTTGTCTGTAAGGATGTGCACAGAGCTGGAGACCATACCAACGGTCCGATTTTGATGAAATTTGGTATGTAGGTGTAGTTCTGGCATATCTCCAGGCGTTTTTTTAAATTTTTTTCAAATTTTTGATTTTTAAGGGGTTTTACCCCCCAAAAGTTGCCAAAAAACGGGAAAAATCTAAATTTCTCAAAAACGGCTCTAACGATTTTGATAAAATTTGGCTTATTTGTTGCCCTTAATGTACCCTACCATATGCAAAAAACCGCATCTTTCTAAAAATTCTCGTTTAGGTAATAATAATAATAATAACTGATTTTTTGGTGTTTTTGGCCAAAAAGGAGGTTGTTTTGCAAAATTCTAAAAACTACTGAAAGGATCGGAATAAAATTTGGTATGTAGCTTCCTCTAGGGCCATAGGGGCTCACCAAGAAAGGTTTTCAAAAAATTCAAAATTTTAGGGGGGTTTGGGGGG
>JAGFPH010006970.1:5505-17568 GCA_018207615.1 Philaenus spumarius | reverse complement strand
TATTTACAAAAGAATGTATGGCATATGATTCTTTTATGGCATGAATATTTAAATGAAAAAAAAAAGAATTTCATTTGCCAAAAAAATGGAAGAATTGTCCCATTTAGGCCTTAGGAAATTTATTTTGTCATGTCTGCTATTCGACCTGAACTTTAAAAAAAAATCTATTACACCATGGTTTGTAGAGCCGATGGTGATATAAATTATAAATATAAAAATATACATTATAAATAAATCATTTTACCTCAAGTTGAAACTTTTCAAGATCAATTTTCTTTCTCATCTCATGCAAAGTTATTGGATCTGGTCGATAACTTCCATCATGCAACAATGCTTCCCAAATTTCTTCTTTTTTCTCATATTCTGCTTTTGATAATACTATATTCAGAAGACACCCATCTTCAATTGTCCAAACCAAATCATCACTATGAACTGTTCCAAATAGCTTTCCCTATAGATTTGAAAACAACAAGATTTAAAAAATATTGTTTTTAGAAAACATTAAATAAACTGTTAACATTTTGTTTAATAACATTCAACCTATTTGTTCTTTGCTTATCATCTCTGCTTTGAAGTAAAACCATGACTTTCAAAATATATTTATTGTAATTTCTTAAAACTTTCTTTGGCTACATATTTTTTCAATGGTAAAGTAAACAGATAAAGTAAATTCCACTTTAGTGGCTATAGGTTTAGACCAAATACTATTGTGTGATGTTTTTTTAACCCTAGAGTAGTGTCATGCTTTTTGCAACACCATTGGTGTCATAGGTCTGTGAGACCGATTTACATGTTTTTTTTTAAATAATTCTAAAACTATCACCAAAATTATGTGTATAATTCTGTAAATATCACCAAACTTTAATAAAATGAAATACATCGTAAATATGGTAGCCTACTACTCCTACATTTTCAGATAGGCTATATGACGGAGATACATTGACAATTAATTATGATTTAAAATTCAAACACTTTTACTTTACAAATTTTGAAACTAATGCCACTATTTAATTTTTTTTATGTGGAAGAAGAGTAAACTTGACAAAAAAAAGTAGTTATGAAGACAAGAGTCAAATCTGTAACCCAAATAAAAAATGTATACAATTATTTTGCATGGAAACTTTTCAAAAATTCTTAAAATTTGTGGTGGGTGTCTTCGGTGTAGGAGTCCGATTTGTTTAATTTATCATAGATAACATAATCTGAAAATCACGAGCAGACAGCATCAGACAGATTGACAAAAAATAGGAAGTACTGAAATACTCAGCCCTCCCTCTCTAGCGAACAATGAGTGACACGCTAACAAAAAGTGAATTGGACTCTCAGACCGATGACACTACTTACTGTATGGTTAAGTAAAAATTATGATTTAAAAATATATTATAGTAATTTCTTAAAATTTTCTGTGGAAACGTTTAGAGTTATAACCATTTGTATTCACTGGCGTAGCCATACAAAAATTTTGGAGAGGGATAGGTTAATTTCCCTACCCTAAGTAAACAGATATATATATATATATTGTATTTGAACTGTTTGTCGAGTCATATCTGTCAGTATGAGCTAGTCAGATCTATTGTTCATAACCACCTTGTGGACTTGCAATGCGCTAATAGTTTGTTTATGCTGAGGTTATGGTCAAAATCTGAAATGACCAGTGAGTTTAACTTTCTCGCATCAAGGCATAACCTTAATTCTCCTTTTTTTTACAACCATTAATAACAGATTGACATAAGGGCTGCTGCCCCTATCAATCAACCCTATATTCTTTTCATTTCGGATAATTTTTTTCATCAACAGCCATCTTGTCCTGTATCGGCATGAGGTATTTTTTCTTTTCATTTCATATGTAGGTCTATGGTGTGGAGTTTAATCGCTATGTGTATATTTATTGTTTAAGCCTGATGTCTCAAAGAGTCCTTCTACTCCCCAATTAGTTTAATGAGTTCTGCATTTTGTTTAGCAGTTTGATCGAGTTTATCGTGTCATCTAAAATGTAAACTTAGGTGTTGATGAGTAATGTTAGGTTTCAGTGTGCTTACCATATGGGAATATCGTTTCGTAAGTTTGTGTCAGTGGGTTCGTATTTTGTATCCAACGTGATTGTGTCACAGGCTTTTAATGTGTAGGGTTATGATTTTGTGTCCTCAGGGTGTTCATTAAATCTGTGCCTAGTATAGCGTTCTTGAATAGTTTTGGTACGATGAGGAATTAAGTGTGTAATGTTATTATTCTTAACCCTAGAACGTTTCGTGCGATCATGACAACACATTTGTAACACGTGATTGTATTGAATATTTGACCCACTAAAAATCTTCCAATCTCAAAAAGACAAACACCATTGGAAAGGTAATGTTTCAAACTTTATTTTTTGTACTTATAATTTCTTTCTAAAACTTATATTTACATACGTAATCATCGTTGCAGTTTATTAGTTTTCTACAAATCAATCGGCGCCCGAAAATTCATACAAAACATAACGAAATAACTCAACTTTCGTCAATCTCTAAAGCCCGTCCAGTAGATTGTCTTAGTTAAACCTATGTATCGATGGATTCATCACAATTTCCCCTATCCAAAACTTTCATCCAATCAAAAATCGGACAAATAGTTCTGAAGTTGTAAGGGGTTTTGTAGACCCTTGCAATTGGTCAGTTTTCCAACCAATAAACAGCGTTATTTATTTCACGTGATATCTGTGTGACCTCGATCGCTTTTTAGAGATATTGTGGTATCTTTGTAAACATAATGCTTCAAGCTAACTTCCCCTGTAAACCAAATATGCTATATTTGAACAGTTTATTGTGTAGGACCGTGGGAAAGTGACTGCTAATACGGTCTCATCTAACGTTCAAATCTGAAGCCTAACGGACTTTTACAACATGGCTAGACATAGGAGTTTGTGCGCGCATCTTGTACAGACGAGAGTTTTCTATATTTTTCTAACTTTTGTTATTCAAATAATTCTAAGTCAAACACTTTTATGAAAAGATAATTTACAAGTATACAGTTCAGTTCTTTGATTTATTCTCTACACTGTGTTATAATAATATTTCATTTTTGGCCACAGCATATATTAGTAAATTACGTTTCTAACTTGGCATACTTTTGATAGCAGACTTGTAGTAAGAACATAAAATCTCGTGTTTTCAAAATAAGAAATTTGAAAATGTTAAATGTTTTTATACAGTTCTATTTAGAACTAAATTACGAAACTTTTTTACATTTATGGAAAAAATTACAAAAAATGTTTACTACTTTTTATGTAGACTTAAAGTTGAACTTTTATTTTTCATAACTGAACATTTTTTGTTTCTTGAGCTAATAACTTTGTAAATTTTACATCTATAATTTTTTTACTGGCATATGCAAATTCTTTGAACCTTTCTCTACAAAAAAGCTATGGAACACTTTTGGATTGGGGTTAGTTTACTATTTTTGGCGAATTTTTGAATAAATGCTTGCACACGCCAAAAAATCCATTTTCGTTAAAGCTGCCGGTTCTAGGGTTAAAGGTAACAGTATTAATTGTGTAATCTTTTGTGTTACTTGACCATTGGCAGTAATAATTTATAAATTTTTAATTGGTATTATTGGGTGTTTGTGTAATTGCTCACGATGTAAGTGAAACCAACTAGATGCGAAGCATGTGACTTCGCAACCAGTATCGAATAACACTTCAATGTTAATCTCCCCAATTTCCACTTGGACTTCAGGAAAGAGGTGAGTTGTGAGTTTTTTATTAATTCTTTATTACTTTCTTCTACTAAGATATCTCTATCACATAATAAATTATATGAATTCTTCGTGTAAGGTGTTGGGATGTATTTCTCTCTGTCCTGTCTTCGTATGATCATTATGAGGAATATCGTCTGGCGTTCTTGTCAACGGGCTATACGTTTGTTGCCTACTTTCCGATGGGATTTTCACTGAGAAATATCTGGAGTGTTTTATACTATTTCCTGTGCAGATGGTTGTGTTAAATTTTTCAGTATTTATTAGTTTAAATGGTCCTGTTTGTGTGTCAGGTGGACTTTGTGTACGGTATTAAATATTTGTCAATGACGATCGAAATTCCTGGTGTGAGTGGTCTGTTCGTGTCTGTACCCATTGTCATTAGGCCTATATGTGTTGTGCGGCGGTTTAGTTTCTCTTTTATCCTATTCTGCATTTGGTGTTATCCATTATGAAATAAATGAGGTGACTTGTTGTTGTGCCATTTAGGTGGGAGTGTCTAACAGTGTTCAGTGGGAAAATTGTCTTTTCGTTTATCATGAAGTCCTTTGTAATGTGTGTTGTTGTGGGTCGTATATAATTTGTCTTTATCTAATTCTGTTAGTAATGTTTGCATAGCAATGATTGTTCACATGCCATGTATTCTTTACGCGTTTCTGACGGTATCGTTAAAATGGTTGGTTAAAATTCTAATGTCTTCCTCATGTATCAATCCGTTTATTTTTTGTAGTATATTTGCCTTTCCGGGGAAATAATCACAATGATTTAGTTGTCCGTTTGGGTTGTATTTATTGTTCTCTATGCGTCGCTTAATATCCCACTGAATTGTCTGATTCAGTATTTTTCATCGATTAAGCTATTAAATGTCTGCATGTTGCCTATTTTGTTTTGCATTTTAGCCTAATCCATTGGTACGCATGGCAGTGTGGGCTATTTTCAAGTATGTCTATGAATGAAGAATTCGAAGTTAGTCATTTGGGTACCTGTTATTTTATTTACTTTAATCAGTAACCTCCATAACAATGCCATAGAAATGCAGCAGTTTAAGGTTATGTATATGTAATTGTTATTGCCCAAACAAGTGACAAAGATTTGTTAGGTATTTGTGTTTTGGTTCTTTTGAAATTATCGTCTACTAACTGTCTTTACAAGTGTTGTGTTAGTGAATTGATAAATGTGGTGCGACACTGGGATTGTGTCGAACTTGTAATGCAATTGGTTTAATGTATGTCGGTTTGCATAGCATTTATAATTAAGTTCGATGTTTAGGCGATTTATTTCTGTGTGAAATTTATTATTTATTTTTGTTTAGGTGTAGGCTAAATATATTTTGATTTGTGTTTGAAATGTGTTACATGTACCGTAAATTATTTCTTAAATTTTTTATTTCTGAAAAAATGTGTTTAGTGTTATTTTTGTATATCTCGTTAATACCGAACTCTACATTTGATATCCTTGACATCACTAAAATTTCACTCTTCGTTAGATTGGGTAGACTCTAAACGATCATTATAATTTCAAGACATAATAATGCCTAATTACATTCCAACTGGTATAAATGGAAGACACCGCGTCTTGAGTTGGCCACCGCGGCCAGAGGGTTTTCAAAACTTTCTTCATATTCTGAAAGAACACTTTCAATCGACTCTAAAAAAACACCAAAAATATCTGCAGGAGATAAATATTATAGAAAATACAAAAGAAATAAAACTCGAAAGTATAGAGGTTAACTTGTCTTTTTATGAAATGTAAACCACAAAACTGTAAACCATTCAAAACATTTCGTGAACCCTCTCAACTATGCTCATATAAATAACATTGAACTTAGGTGGCGCGACGTCCATGATAATATATCTAAATGCAGCAGAAAGAAACTACATTTTGTCGTTTACCTGGCAGAATATTTATTTAAGTCAAAATACCCCCACCTGAACGACAGGATCCATAGATTCTGGTTGGCTGCAGCAAAGCTGGCGGGAATTTACTATACGACCCTACGCCAACAGAAACACAAGGATAACCAAATTTTTAAAATAGCCTGTAATTCTAACTTATAGTCTTTAGTCACAGTATGTTTACCTGTATTCAATATTTAAAAGTAACATGTAAAACAAAGTTGTCGTCTGCAAAAATATCAGTCAAGGGTTATATACTGTAGTAAATTTATGCCGCAAAGCTATACCCACCACACAATTAAGGTAAATTATTGTTCTTATATAATATAATATTATACTGTTTTATACCACTACTGTATATTGTTGATTGCAAATTTTGTAAATAGTAAATATTGGCATTGCAAATTTTAACTACGACAGTTGTAGGGTTAATTTTCAAGTTCATAAGTTAGCAACCTAACCTTCAAATCAGCTGGAGTGTTAAATTAAACGGTAAAATTTACTTTAGCGTGTCAATCGATTTCTAAGGGAATTTTAAATAATATGATGAAAGAACACGTATAACTGATTGTAAAAAAAACAAAAATATTCCCGGGAAATAAAATTTATAGGAATTATGAAAGAAATAAAACTAGAAATTATATAGGCCTAGGTTAAGTTTCGACATTTTCGCAATATTTCACGTAATTATAACAAAATAAATAACTTCAGATACACCATGAACACGTAATAAATAAATAAACTAATTTCATCTACATCAATTAGGCCTACCTAGTTGAGCTTAAGGTGCGTACACACTTGCGCGCATTGAATTTGTCATATTTGTATGGGGCGCACATGCGGCTCGCGCGCCGCTCGCAGCGATCCAGTTTTTGTCGGTTTTTTCGGCGAACACTTTGATGGTTCGCTGATCATATTTGGACGGGAGCGTGAAAGGTTTGTCGTTTTCAGCGCGCATGTGATTGTTATTATTCAAGATACCGGGTACTCAGTTATTAAAAGATGGATTGCTCTGAAGCAAATTAAATTCAATTAATAGATTCATACAGAAACCACTCCATTCTTTGGAATCCTCAAAACAAGTTTCATTTTAATAAAAATATGAAAGCAGATGCTTGGCGTGAATACAATTTCAATAAATAAATGGCCAGCAGATTGTGAATTTTAAAATTCTATAGTTTAATAAAAATATTTATCATCAATTACCGGTACTTCTTTATTATTTCAAGGTATTCTTTATTTTAATGTATAGCTAGCCTGTACAACGATCTTAAAATTACATTATTTATAACAACCAAGGCTATTTTAACTTCAGGCCTATTTCACATTTGTTTAAATTAAAACCCAACTTTGAGGCCTATGATTTCTACCAGCAATATAGCGAATAGAAAAAGGTAGGTACATATAATTTATTTACACCCCTGTCTTGAGTAAAATTGCAGTGCGGAAATAAGTGTCCTGTTTAGAAATGTGAAACCCAACCTTCTGCAGCAGGTTCTCAAAGTCAGAATGATCGCGGGTTTTCTAGATCGTTGGAGGTTCGTTGAAATCAAAACTTTCAACGAGCCGCGAACGCGCGGGCACGGCGCGAGAGTGTATACGCACCTTTAGACCAAGGCCTACTCCAAGAAGAAAATTAATAATCTAATGGTACTAGTTAAGATAATAATTAGGCCTATTTAAAAGAAAAATTTTAAAAGATTATCAAATAGTTGTTCGAATTCTCTTACAAACCTACCTTTATAACCGTCTCTTCATGAACTACGCATTCAATGAGGTTAGGATTTATTTTTACTTTGACATTTCTAGATTTTGTATTTTTGGGTAAATTAATTTCTATATGAACTTCATGTACTGTTTGCCACCAAGATCCCCAAGAGGTTATACATGACACAATTCCACTTTTCTCATCGAAGTGGCTTAATGACATATTTACTAAATGTTAAAACTTAAACCTACACACTTCACTGAATTCAATTCAGTCTTCAGCAGAGATAAAGATAATGGTCTTCACTCTTCAGTCTCTTAACTCTAGCAAGCAGTGTCTCCACCATTACCACTTACTTAAACTTCCTAAAAGATTGAAAACATTACCATAAACATAACACAAAATTGCCCTAAATCCTGAACAATCAGTATTACCCGTAGTATCGACTTAAATTAGGTCGTATTTTAAAATATTGTTCTCAACCGGTTAGTTTTATTGCATATACATATAATATATATATATATATTATAATATATAATTATATATATAGTATAATATATAATTGAGCGGAGCGAGCGAAGCTCTTATACTACACTCTGGCTTTTTATTTCCATAAACTCCTCCCGAGCGGCTGAAGTGATCCGCATGACATTTGGTACGGTCATAGTAACCAACTATGGGAAGGTATAAATCTGATATGGTCCAAATCGGACGTCAGGATTTTGCCCTACGGCCATTTAAAGTTAAAATGTTATTTTAATAGAAGAAATATTTTATTTGGTTTATTTACTGTGTGTTGATTATAAATACAGCTGTTAAAAGGATCATATATCTAACTTCAGACTGTTACTATCAGCTGTTTGTAAATACAATAGTTTTATGTGCAATTGTTGTTTTTCAGCTGTTTGTAAATTCAGTAATTTTCTGTGCAATTGTTTGTTTTGTTTAAGTCAGGTGCTCCAAAGTATTGATCAGAGATAATATTACCAAGAGGTATTGATTAAGAAAATACTTGCTCCGCTCAATATTTCAAGCAGACAACTGCATTGCATACCTAGTTATATATATATTATAATATTTATAATATACAATTATTATAATAATTATGAATTATGTACAATTATATACTATATTATACTCAATATTACAGGTTATCTTTCCTCTCTCTATGGATGTTGACAGCTATGAAATGTGAACTGCGAACAGTCTAATTTGGAAGGCTGTGGTGTTAAATTATTTGACTTTTAGGCCGGGCGCACACAATAGGTGAAGTGAATAAAATTGAAGTATATTAATATGCTCGGGAGAAGATGCTCAGACTTGGATGAGTATCACCTGTCACCTTAAGCAAGTGCTCATTTTAGAGGTGAATAAAAAGTCAATTGCAGACTGATGAGCATGCTCAGGCAATTTATTATTGGAGTACGTGCTTACTCGCCCCCCCCCCCTCCTCCACTGTCAAATGCAGACCTGTTACAACTTGAACTTCCTGATCGAAACATTGTTACGTTGGCAGTCTTCCGATACACTATGCCTTGTGCTAAGAAAGTTGACTTGGATAATCCGTCCAAATTTATTTCTATTTTGAAAGATTACCCCAATCTTCTGGAAAAGAGTTGTGTTCCAAGCATTAGGGATAAGAGAAATAAAGCAATCGAGGACATTCAAACCAGAATTGAAAGAGAAATGGGAGTATCACTTGATTCAACGAAAATATTAAAGAAATTCAATAATTTGAAAACTCGTGTCAAGTCAAAATCTGATATAAACAAGACTGGTAACAAGAAGGTTATTTTAAAGCCGTGGGAAGAAGATTTGCTTAAATTCATTGTAGGTGATACCGACAACCCAGTCGTAGTACGCTTAAAAGGTAAGTTGACTATAATTTTACTAAGGATACATTTAGGCAAGGCGCATATTGAGCCACGATTGACTGATTCTAATGAATGATTCACTGATAAAACTGAGGTTATTAGATCTAAGCTCAGAATCTGATAATAGGTTCATATAGCAGACACTGAGATTATAAATATATTGGTCATTGAAAATTATACTGAACATATCGTCAATACAAATCTATTTTCTCTAAAAATATTAAGGCCTATCCAATTTACAAGAAATTTGAAATATATTTAACAATATATAGGCCTATGTATAAATACAATATAGAAAACTTTTAGCTCTACTACAATATTTAAATAAATAGGCCAACAACTTTACTAAGCATATAGAATGGGTCTAATGGGTCTAGGCCTAATTAGCCTATCAACATCAACATATCTTCAGTAAAAATCTTATCAAAAGATATGATGGACTGCACAAGCACAGTACTAAATATAACAAATTGACATAATAATTAATCAAGATAGTAAAAATAAATACACCCTCCCCCACCCCCAAAAAATAAACAAATGGTTAGTGAGAAATTAAAGTTTTTATTTAGGAGGATTGTAAAGTTTAACCATACTGTGTTGCGCCTAGAAAAGAGACCTACAATTATTATAAAGTTGATGGCCTATGTGCTTAAATATTGTCGTACAGTTTTAATTTTTTTATATTAGGCTACATTTATATTATTTATATGTGTTATAAATTTCAAACGAATCAGATAAGTATTTTTATAAAAAAATAGTTTTTAATAAAAACACATTCATTGATAATTAAGCGTTCATAAAGTTGATAGCCTATTTAGTTAAAAATTATCGTAGATATATAATTTGTTTATATTATATTTATGCATATAATGTTTATGTATATTTTAAATTTCATACAAATTAGGGTAATCAGACGTTTATTTTTAGAGAAAATTTATTTTTATTGAAGACAAGTTCATCGTGATTGCTTATAGGCTAATACGCTAGTCTAAAACAAAATTGTGTCCGATAAAAACCAAATTTCTCTAAAAAATAATCATCCTATTTGTATCTTGTATCGCGTCTCAATATGCGCCTTGCCTTATACTTAACAAAGTTTTTATATGTATAATACTCTAGCCAGTGGCGTAGCAAGGTCTTGTGACACCCGGGGCGGAATTTCAACTTGTCACCCCCCCCCCCCGAACTTTACACAATAAACATTGTTGAGCCTTATTTGCTTATGGTCTTATGGTAGAAACACACAATTAACAGAAGTTATTTGAAGTATTTAAATTATGAAAACAAAGGAGTGAAAGGAAAAGTAAATTGCATGCTTTATAGAATTTACATATAACCATTTTAATGTAAATAACTTACATAAATTTAAACGAAATATGCTCGTCGAAGTCTGTTAATATAAATTAGGGGCCTACTGTGTTCAAGATAAATAACTCAAATTTTAATTACTATTGTGATTTTGTACCGGTATTGTAAATCTTGACGACTGATTCAATATTTTATTCTCACCAAAGCACCACTACACTATACAACAAAGGATACAGGTGGAAAAGCTTTGAACAATAAACGGTAGCAGATAAGTGCCACATACTTTCTCCCAGTTGAAAATTTATACCTTCCCAAGAGTAGCATAGGAGGTGGTTATTTAGAATTGCAAAAGTAGGAAAATGTTACCATGGAAAATATTAGATGCATGTAACACACATCCATATTATATTATAATACTAGCTAGCCCGATCCGGCTTTGCACGGATAGACAAATCAAAGTTAAATGTATATTAACAAAAAATATATTATATCAATAAATATATTACACTATTTATTTCCTATGGGGAGTTTTAGTAACTTTCACCCCCCCCCCACCCCCAAACCCTTTCTTAGTGAGCACCTAGGGCCATAGAGGAAGCTACATACCGAATTTCATTCCAATCCGTTCGGTGGTTTTGGAGAAATCATGATTTCGTAACTTTGACCACCAGACCTCCCTAAAATTTCGAATTTTTTAAAACAATTTCTTAGAGAGCACCTATGACCCTAGAGGAAGCTACATACCAAATTTCATTCCAATCCGTTCAGTAGTTTTAGAGAAATCGTGATTTAGTAACTTTGACCCCCCAAACCGCCCTAAAATTTCGAATTTTTTTAAACCCTTTCCTATCAGCGCCTACGGCCCTATAGGAAGCTACATACCAAATTTCAATCCAATCCGTTCAGTAGTTTTAGAAAAAAACGTGATTTAGTAACTTAGAACCCCCCTAAGATTTCGAATTTTTTGAAAACCTTTCTTAGTGAGCCCCTATGGCCCTAGATGAAGCTACATACCAAATTTTATTCCAATAATTTCAGTAGTTTTAGAGAAAACGTGATTTAGTTATTTTGACCCCCCAAACCCCCTAAAATTTCGAATTTTTTGAAAACCTTTCTTAGTGAGCACCTATGACCCTAGAGG
The DNA here is from genome assembly GCA_018207615.1 of Philaenus spumarius. Classification (NCBI taxonomy): domain Eukaryota; kingdom Metazoa; phylum Arthropoda; class Insecta; order Hemiptera; family Aphrophoridae; genus Philaenus; species Philaenus spumarius. Next base: position 5,910 of record JAGFPH010006970.1, on the reverse strand, counting down.
AAGCTACATACTAAATTTTATTCCAATCCTTTCAGTAGTTTTAGAGAAATTGTGGTTTAGTAACTTTGACCACCCCCAAACCCCCCTAAAATTTCGAAGTTTTTGAAAACCTTTCTTAGTGAGCCCCTATGGCCCTAGAAGAAGCTACATACCAAATTTTATTCCAATCCGTTCAGTAGTTTTAGAGAAATCGTGATTTAGTAACTTTGAACCCCCCCAAACCCCCCTAAAATTTCGAATTTTTTGAAAACCTTTCTTGGTGAGCCCCTATGGCCCTAGAGGAAGCTACATACCAAATTTTATTCCAATCCGTTCAGTAGTTTTAGAGAAATCGTGATTTAGTTATTTTGACCCCTCCAAACCCCCCTAAAATTTCGAATTTTTTGAAAACCTTTCTTAGTGAGC
>JAGFPH010006969.1:48561-63281 GCA_018207615.1 Philaenus spumarius | reverse complement strand
CATTGATCAGATGTTATAGTGGACAGTCGTTAGGTTTAGACCTCGAATGAATTTGCCAGTGATGAAATTGTTGTTTTAACTTTTGAAATATGTTTTGACACTACAAACTAAAATTTTTAATTTCAAAAATAATTAATTATTAATTTTGTATATATTTATGCATATATTTTAAAATGAAAAGTTAAAGTTTCAATTCCTAAAATGAAATTATTTTTAATGTGATGCGTATTTGAGGTCTCAGGTACACAAAACGGACTAGCAGGTAAGAAAAAATGTAGTGGAAAGAATAGTGGCAGCTGTTAGTAGGCCTATACTGTAATTCTATAGTTTGCTGTGGTAGCGTACGCAGAATAAATATAAGATATTTCACTTTCGTCTTAGTTATCAAGTGTTATTTCCAAATTGTGATGAATAATTCTGACAAATTTATTTTTTATACTGAATGGAGAGTAATGTATGTAGTTTAAATTGCAACTTTTCATTGAAAATGTATTTTTCGACAGTCGACAACAATCAAGTAACTGGTTCTTTCGTATGTACAAAATTACAAACTGCGGATCGAGTTTAGACATAGGAGAAATAATAAAAGTTACAAGAAGATTGCCTACATTGAGAAATGATTCTGCAGAAAAATAGGTTGGTTTGTTAGAATTTTTTAATGCTTTTCAATTTGTTTATGCTCATGCAATATGTCGGCAAAAACACATTTATTAAAATTTATAAAAATAAAAACAACATAGCTTCTGTTTCACCTCCAAGTAAAAAAGATCTCTTAAACTAATTATAATTGGAATGACGACTGTTTTATCTGTTTACCTGTAGAAAATAAACAGATGATATAAAGGAAAAGTAAAGGGAAAAGTTTTACAAAAAAAAATATTCTTCTAAAAGCCTAGAAAAACACTGCCTATGTGTAAAGAGCATATTATATTTTTTTTTCTACACGCTTTCACCAGATGAGCCACATTTTCTGTTTTTTTTTTTTTTATAATGGAGGTGAAAATAATGTTGCAAAACTTTTAGAAAAGGGAAGAACTACAAGAAGCACCTAATTTAAAAAAAAGATTGAAGTTTTTGATAATATTCTTACAGTTAGAATAATATGCATTCTCGTTTTATACAATGCACCCCCAAAGGAAGACTGGGCAAGGTGCCCCAGGGCCTACTATTTCTTAATTTGTATAAATGGCTTGCCAAGTATTACTGCTGATAACCTAACTCTTTATGCTGATAATACTTCTGCTGTAATTAAAGAAAGTAATAGTATTATAAAATGATCTGCGTACCTAGAACACTGTCGCGATGTGCGGTTTACAGTAATTACTAAAAGCCAACAGCAATAAGTAGTACATATAAAAAGCAAAGTTTAAATTGACCCAGATAAATTTTCAAAGCATAGTTATTGATCACATTTAAATTATAATGTACTCGTAAAGAACCGTTCAAATTACATTTAATTACAAATTATGATTACATTCTAGAGCATTTTCTTGCTAATAGGTTAGCGCCTCTGCCGCAATATGGCAAGGAGGGGTATTGAAAATTTTACTTCGCCAACTAGACAGGATGCACTACAGTTCAAGGTCAGCTTATTGAGTAAGGAGAGTTATCTGATAAGGCCATAGGATTAACAATCACCTTTGAATATCTTTTAAAATAACATGTTATCGAGTCTTAACATATTCACAATTTTAATTATTGTTCAGTAACAAAATAAACAAAAGATTTAGTATGAACAAATGAATTCAGTAAAACTTATCTTCAAATAAATTATAATATAATTACAAAGCAAATTATAATTTAATTTGTTAAATTAATATGTTCGTACAAAGATAGCTGGATTAAATTTTACGCCTAACTATAAAGATAAATTCAATCTAACCTTTGTTGAGCACATAACCCTACGAGCCAAGCCACAACATTAATGAATGTATATATAGCCTGCAGGTGTCAATAGTTGTGCAGTTGCCACCACACAGTGCCAATATAAACATTAAATATTAATTTTTGAAATTAACACAAAAAAGATTATTTCTATAAACATTTGTTGTGAATTATTATGCGTCTTGTATACACTTAACTAGAGTTTTAATAAAAGATTTTTCATTGAGCAGCCACGTTTGTTTTTATATCACAATCTATTACAAATGCAATCAGAGTTTTAAACTGTAAATTGTTTCAATAAAATTATAATGTATGTATACGTACCATCATTTATTTAACTTAACTAACCAATTCACCATAAATGTATGAAATTAAACGAAATATTTAATCATTAGTAGTTAAAGAACTTGGACCATCATAGTAACCTGAGAGCGATAAGCCCTGATAACTGCAAAAGTCATAAGTTAGCTAAAGTGATTAATCTTATCATAAGCCTATTTCCTTTAGATAAACTAACTGTGCGGTGTATGGGATGAGTCATTCTCATTACTTTATTTATCTCATCTTGTATTAAAATTATTTCAAAATCAATATTTAAAAATATCTTTTTGTATAAAAATAACAATCTGTAGATATTCACAGAAGATTTAGACTGAGACAAAATCGTTTATATTTGAAAACAAATATTAGTTAAGATATTATGTTGATTTGTACTTGGAACAGCAACACAAACTACAAGAATCAATATTTTATTCTGTATAAACGTGAACACTTCTCTGGTTCATTTTATATTTAGGTTCACGTAATACATATTTAATATTATCTTAACCATTCACAGATAAATTTTACGGTTAAGAAATAATATATTTTGAAATCAATTACTTGTAAATTTTCTTGTTCTAACGGTTACACTCGTTTTCTTTTGCAGGGTTATTATTATAAAATAACCGTCAAATTTATTCATAGAACTGAAATAATATCCAAACACGTGAATAAATGAATGCCTAAGATATTGATGGCTTTGTGCTGAGGCACCGCCAGAGAGGGAAAAGGGGAAAATTAAAAAATGTATCGAAGAAAGAAAAAAGTTAAATAATCAGACTTATAAAAATAACTTAGCTTTCAACATTATTATTAAAATAATGAAATTAATCCAAAGGTAAGTATTTTTGAGCTATGTATATACAGAATTTCCAGTAATCTAGGATGTAACAGGTGATGATCCTGGGAATCAGATTCGCTTCCGCGCTCATCACCTCGGAGCTTTTTTTTTGTGTGCTCAAAGCTGTACTAGTCTACGAGTTCGAAAAACGAGGTGAATTTTTATACCTCTCTACAAGGGTCTGTCAGCACGATCACAGACGAAATCCACAACATTTTTTTCCTTCATTCTTGCAGAAAAATATACTCAACTTTGTAAGTCTTCAAATTTTCAGATTTTTCTTTATTATGAGTAAGTTTATAGACAAAAATTGTTAGTTTATGCACAACCGAGGTAATAACAGGCAGCTACAACTCTTAAACAATTTCATGAACAACATGCGCCTTAACCTTTGGTTCACATTAGAAATGGAAACAAATGACAGTCTAAATTTCCTCGACTTAACCGTCACAAAAATGCCTAACGGACTCGCCTTCAGGCTGTACAGAAAACTGACAACCACTAACACGACGGTACACGCAACTTCCCATCATCCGCAGGAAGAAAAACAGGCAGCCTACAATAGCTTTACACACAGACTCTTAACCGTTCTCATGTCGCAAGATGATTACAACAGCGAATTACAAACAATTAAATTTACAGCCTCGACTAACGGATATGATGCGGCCATTTTGATTTTGTAAAATCAATATTTTTATTGGTAATATTGTTAAATATATAAAAAAAATGGAAGTTATAAGGAAACATAACTAAAACCACTATTTACGTCAAATATACAAAATAATATATTAAAAAAATTAAAACTCCGGATTTGCAGTTTCACGATGAGTAGCACACGCAAGAATGCTCTGTGCCGCAAACGAAATCAGTTCTAATACTGAAAAGAAAAAACTGTTAATGAAAAGTGAACTGTGGTAGTAGGCAGTTCCTAGAAAGAGGCTTGTGAACTAGGCTGACCACAAGGAACCATTTTTTTAACCCTAGAACTGCCAATACGTTGTTTCTGTAGTACCGGGCACGTTTTTACACTTTTGCAAGCTTTTAGTTAAAAAATCGTAAAAAATATTTATATTGGACAAAAAATGTATTATTATATATCATTTTTTTCCTCATAATGTGTACTATTTGGTAGATATCATAACATTTAGATCAAAATATCTGGAAAAAAATTATAGCGTAAATAGTTTCAAATTTTGTTTTGTAAAAAATAAAGATTGACGTAACCACTATATCTACATGGAAGCTCGAGGTTGTTACAAATATTCTAAGATAGCCATTTTATTCATTATTTTATGCAGAAAAAGAAAATATATAGTTTACAGCATTTTTTTTATAAATAAATAAATTAGAACAATAAAAAGAAGAACACGACAAAAACCATAGAAACGGGCAAAAAATTACTAGCCTAATGTAAATAAAAATTATTACAAAAAAATAGCTGATATATGTGGTACGATCCATCACTCACAATAATATTTACAACTAAATAATAAATAAACAACTAAATAATTTTAAAAAAATTCACTCAAATAAACTGAATAGATTTACGCGCACAAACAACATCAATCACTTTCACCACAACAACGGTATGTAAACAACTGATCTGTGACGACTCGACTGTGAGTCGTTTTATTTCTGTCCATACATACGCACCAGCTGACTTTTTATACCATGTCCAATGAAAAAAGAAAGCTTTTATGACATATTTGGAGAAAGATTAATTCATACAAAGAACAGATGTTTTAAATCGTCGATTTTCGACGATCGGCAAAACGGCTCCGGGTTTTAATCGTCGATTATCGACGTTTGGCAGATCTAGGGTTAATACAAAACTTTAACCCTCCAAAGGAAAGCTCCATGATGCAACCTATGGAAGGTAAAAACATTTATATGTAATATTTTATGTTTATTTACACTGATGTATTTTCTACGATTTAAAAAAATAAGCTCAGCAAAATCTCAATATACGTACTGGCACCACAGAATAAATGGTTCGTAGTACCAGGATTAAATAAACCTGTTAATTTTGTTTTAAAGTCAAGAATCCAATAAAGGCCTACTTTCATTTGATGCACTATAGTAATTTATTTAAGTGTATTGTAGAAGGCTAATACAAATGTATTTAATGTTCAAAGAACTAGTTATTTAATAGTTTTAGAGGGGTTTGTTTATTCAATGAGAAAATCGATATAACAGGGTTTTATACTTATCATAAACATGTTGGATACATTGAGATTGATCTGTATTCACAACAATGCTAGAAAATTTCAATTTAGGTAAAGATAACATACCGGTATGAAATTTCTTCCTGAAACGGATAATCATGTTTCTTTGGTTTTGTTTACATTAAAGGAATACATTCTCATTCGAGGAGGCAAACATACACTCAATTAACAACAACTCTATTAATGACTTACTGCTGCAGCAGACTTTCTTTTCTCAGCTTTTAAAGCAACTTTGTTTTCTTTTTTCTGTTGTTTCTTTGATACCCCCGGCTCTCTGCAACAAACGAAGAAAGATTGATTAAATTTAATTGATGTAAAATGTAAAACTGAAACTTGTTACAGAAGTAGTTTCCGAACATTTACAGTGTAGATTTTATTTCTTATAGTACAGTCAGAATTTGACTAGTTTTTAATGAAAAATTTACCAATAACACGTTTTGAACTAAAATTACAATTATCACCAAAAACTTACTAGTACAGGCGGACCAGAACTATGTTGTAACTCTACTTTGTGAAATTACAATCGAATCACAAAACAAAGTAAGATTTAGTTGATAAATAGTTCTAAAGGTATTTTAAATTTTCATTGCACTGTCCGTCCTAAGTGAAGGTGAAATTGTAAGAAATGTTTTATCGTACAGAAAGTGTGTGTAAATGTGTTTGTGTTTGGTTAAAGTGTTGAAAGTAGTAATGTGTATATTTGATTTGGGACGAGAAGCGTCAAACCCCTCATAGTAGATGCAGCTAGTAAACATAATAAACACACCCCATTAAAATTCAACCGAAGCCAGTTAGACCAACTATGCACGGAAGGGTGTCCAGAGCAACTGCAATATTCGCAATAAGAAACAAAACGAGACACAAGAGTACTTTCATAAATTCTACCAGGAACTGTCTTTTTTGTGTTTGAAATGCGGGAAAAAAAACAAAAAAACCCTGGAACATAACCTCAATTGTTTCTGCCCAAATATAGCAAGAGAAGCACTCATTAGGAAATCTGAGGGAAGTGACTTGGCTGTAATTCTTTAACAATAAACCTATGAATACTAGCAGCAGCTTACAAAGATCGCCAGGCTAGTATATGAAGTATATGAAGACAAAGCGACCAGAATGCGTACGTGATGTATGAATGGGTAGAGACGTCAAGACCATATGGTTTAATATTGGTTTATTGTTATTGTTTTAAAACTAAATGTCATGGAAAATTATTTAGCAAATTCATCTACATTTTTGTAATTTCTTTCATTAATTTTGTTTAGTTAACTTATTGATCATTTGTTTTTTTGTACATTAAGTGATTTCTTTTATTTAGTGTTAAAACACCAAAAATGACTGAAGTTAATCTCTATATTTTAGAGTTTTATTTCTCTCGTATGTTCAATATTTATTTCCCGCGGATATTTTTGGTATTTTTACAGTCAGTTTAACGTGTTCTTTCATAATATGAAACATTTTTTTAAAAACCCCTGGTCACCTCATCCTCCATTTTTACCGAATAATTTTACTACTGAAACATGCACTAAAACTACCCAACACTATTCACCACGGACACCTCCTATAACTAAATCATGCTTACTTTTGTGAACCTAATACACCATTTTTAGGTAGGATGATTTCTAAAACTGACTCTGTTAAGAAAAATATTGTTTGATACAATTGTTATTATTTTTTTTACTAGGCTACTTGTTCTTATATAAAATTTATCACTATTAAGAAATGATTACCCAGTTCCATGTTCCTCCGAAATTGGCTCATTCTCTGGCATGTTGGTTTAAGATGAATCTAGACCTATAACACCAAATGTCATGTTTAAAATAAAGAGTAAAAACAGATCGTGGATTTAGCAAATTTCAATCATTGTCATCTAGGATAGGTTTGGTTAGCTTGTTTCTTCACACATTCAGAACTATTCCAATATTTATAAGTAAATCGCTTCCAATATAAATCAAACCCTCATCTCATACAACTTTCTGATGACTGCCTGCCTCGACCACGTGACAATTTTGTGAGATAAAATATAATGTAACACATGTAGCAAACCTATGCAATATATTTACTATAAGGTAGCCTACAGTAATAGTTTTAAACCTCAACCTGATGTAAATAATAGTAGGCTATAGAGCTGTAAGGAAAAATATTGTTGAAAATTTCCTCCTTGAAATTTTGTTTTTCCCACTCTCATCAGCATACAATGAATTGTAAACATCGCTTGTTTATACAATCGTTTGTAATCGCTTCAGTGAAACTACCGTATATTATACACTATACTGAGATCATAGTAGCCGACTTTTTAAGTAAAGTATGTAGTGATTCAGTGCCAATACATGCAAATTGTCATAGGATAGGATTTTACGAACTGGATACATAGCCTACTATGAACATACTACACTCGATTCCACGTTCACCGTGCATAGGTTGGCTCCTCTGTCATAAAATGTCAAGGTGGTTAGGCGTAAATTTATTATACAACCCTCGGCTGATATTTTAGCAGACGACGACCTTGTTTTACAGTAGGCCCAAGCCAGCTGCGGGCTTCAGAGCAAGCGGGTCGGCTGGGGGTACATTTCTAAAAACATCCGCCGCACCGGAATGCGACCTTCTGCGGAATACTGTAATATTTTTATCGTTCTAGGGTTTTTGTAAACAATTTTGTAAAATAGGAGTATATAACATTAATACATTTTTTTAATATTTATTATTTGGCTGTAAACTAAACAAACTGCCAGAAAATCATCATACAGCCGTAATGCAAGTGCAATTCACTTATTTTAACTTACATCGCAGTTTTATTACAAGTCAGGCATAACAAAAATCAAGATATTAGTGTAATATATGGTAAAAACTATTATTATAAGCTAAGTATGATATTATTGCTAAATACATGTGAAAAAATACATTGAGAATGTCCGTGACCGAGCAGCCCAACAAATGCAGCTGGGCAGTTTCACGCAATATTTTGACTTGTATTCAAACCACGATTGTAACTGACACATTGCTCCTACAAAAAAGTTTTAAAATCAAATTTTAGTTCATTGTATAATCTAAAAATTTTGTTGTTGGTGTAATTTTCCTGACCAAGAAACAAAAAACTTCCCCGCAGGTCATATTCGGAAGATTACAATTTACTTTATTATTTTTGTGTTACAAATTAAATACTTGTTATAAATTAAATGTGTTATACCTTATGCACTGTTAGGGTCTTCTTAAACGAAGTACAAAAATTCAGATTTTTCTATCAACATTAAGTCAGTGTAATCGTGATGTAAATAAAGTCGTGTACAGTATAGTTGGACACGGTACACTGGTAGAATGTCAGCAGGACGGCTAATACAGTGGTTGCCGCGGGCGCAGCTAGCTTGGGCCTACTGTACATTCTACTGTTATATGTTGAATACGGGTAAATATACTGTGATTAAAGACTACAAGTTACAACTTCAGGCTTTATATTTTTTTATTCTTGCATTTCTGTAGGGTTGTATAGTAAATTTGTGTCGGTGGTGTATTCTGTAATTTAGTTTCTTTTAACTGTAAAATCAACCCGTGATCAAATACAACACAATTACGATCATACTGAAAATTGGCTCTTTTTAAATAACAAAGTAGCCAATAAGTCTACAACTTGAACTGAATGCCAATTTAACTTATCATTAGTACTTTCACTTCATCTTTCCTTACAACAGTAGGCTAATTTAGTAAGCCCTAGCGGCGTAACTTTACTATTCGACTCTAGCCTAATATTTTTGCAAACAACAACGTTGTTTTACATTCTACTGTTAAATGTTGAATACAGGTAAACATACTGTGACTAAATAGGTTAGGTTAGAACCTTTTAGGTATTTTAAAATTAATTTTGCATTTCTGTTGCCATAGGTTAGCCTTGAGTCGAATAGTAAAGTTACGCCAGCCTAGCTCAGAGGTAGGCCTACTTACAATAGTATGATATAACTGTTATTGCATTTAAATTCCTGTAACGGTAAGATTTATTAAATTAATGCACAAATATGAGAAAGTCGTTTTATTGATTATGTTTTCCGAAATAAAACTTTGGACATCTTGTACCGGTGGATAAGGAAAACATAACCAAAAAAACTTATTATTTGTAAACTTGTTGAAATATATATATGCCTTAGCCTATAAAATGTGTTATTACAAATCATTAAATAATTTAGGACACAAAGCTTCTTAACTGTTATATTTTTGTAGCTTAATTATACATAACCTAAAATATCCCAAATTCACGTGTCACTCGTAGATACTTTATTTTACTTTTACAGTTTACACCACATTACAATTTACAATACGATTACAATACAAAGCAACACCGTCACGTAATAGCCTAGAAAGCAACAGAGCTTTTTGTCCAGGTAGACTGGTGTCAAATAATAATACTATATGCGTTTCTGTTGAACTTGATACTATAAAACGATTATACTGCTCGAATAGCATGAAAATGAGAAAATTATTTTAACTAATTAATAACTCTCGGCAATGGTCAAATTGTTTATGATATTATTAAGACAGAGCAAAGGTTAGTGGTAGCTTCGTAATCATTGTACAGCGACCACTTGCTTCGTTGTGATTCAAAATATGTTAGTATTTTAGTAAAAGCAAAAATAATTTTTACTCGTTATACGAGATAGTACTGCGATGCTTTATTTCAGAACTAAAACTCTAATATCAACACTGAATATTTGTTATTGATAGATAGACAGAGACCTTCAGGCAGGCAAACGGATTAGGTGGATAGGACAGACACAATAATTTTATTACTAATCTTTTTAAGGTGCCATTAATGATTAAATTGACTTGGTAAACAGGTTTCACTTGAGCATTAGGTGTTCGCTAAAAAAATGATTTTTGTAAATTTAGCCACTAAAATCGCAAAAAATACTCAACACATACATACGTTCACAAAATTCTGTACATTTGTAGGTCTTGGATGTTAGTACAGTCAAACTAGACCTAAACTGGCGAATCCAAAAAAACAAAGGTCTGATTGTTGGAAGTTGTTCATTACCCTTTCCTCTAAATGTGGTAAAAAGTCTCCCCTGAAATAGCGTCGGGTTTGGGGTTGGAAGGGGGAAGGTGTAAAAATTGTTTTTTTGTAAATATCTCATAAATCCTTCACTTTAGAGCTTAATGTGTTCTATAATTTTTTAAAGTAGGTACTAAATTCTCAACAAAAATGGATCTATACGTTTTTTGCTGCGATCAATAGTTTTGGATATTTGAAGGGGGTAAGGTAAGGTATTCCTCTAGGTGTGGTTGAAAACGGGTTTAAATTAACAATTTCTCGACGATTTACCGTATATAATTAACATTACGGGGTATGTTTTGATAATACAGTTCAGCTGACATGTGGTTGAGTGTTTGATGGACCCTTTGCTCTAAATGTGGTAAAAACTCTTAACGAAATAGCGTCGGGTTTTGGTGTGAAAGATGTGAAAACTGTAAAAAGATGTAAAAATTCGATGACGCAGCCGAACCGCTGACTAGAGTTGAACGAATGGCGAACTGAATAGCTGCCGCGTGTACGAATATGTCGGTAGCATTTGTTTTTATCTCGACCTTGCGCACTCGGGTTATGGACTGTTTCGCTTCGCTCGTAGCCGACAAAGTCGCTTTTTAGGATACTTTATGGTATTTTACGTTTTGATCGATTTTGGGAGAACCATGATAACGCCAAAACACACGGGAACCAATTCACCCGATTAGTCCCTCGACACGTACATCTTCTCTACCCATACATCTTTACACTACAGCTTCGGCCAAACATACTAAACCACAACCGCTAACTCAGCTAAATTCGTGATTGGCCGACAGCTTTCAAGATAGACGCAAGTTTAGACTAAAGCCGAGTCACTAACACAAACTCTAAACTTGCGAAACCACGAACCGATCACAACCCACTTGAAACCACTCGTTCGCTTCATCGGGAGAAAGTACAATACCTCCCATTGTTCTCCGACAACTATCGCAGAAAAATTGTATAAAAAGCCCAAATTCATGTTCAGACACGCACTCTTCTACCCGACACCAAGATCACTCTACACGAACTACACCACAGAGCTAAGCAGGACTAAGGACAACTAAAAGTAATTCGATTCGATAAAGGTTGTTGTTTCTTCGCCATGCCTGCTACTCGCTTTCTCATCTACAAATTCGCTTCCCCTCAGGGATATAAAAGGGCAGGAGCCCGGCGATCTAGCAGTGTATCCGCCTCCCCTCGGGAAGATAAAAGCGCAGGAGCCCGGCGATCTAGCAGTGTATCCGCCTCCCCTCGGGAAGATAAAAGCGAAGGAGCCCGGCGATCTAGCAGTGTATCCGTCTCCCCTCGGGAAGATAAAAGCGCAGGAGCCCGGCGATCTAGCAGTGTATCCGGCCCCCCTCGGGGAGATAAAAGCGCAGGAGCCCGGCGATCTGGCAGTGTATCCGCCTCCCCTCGGGAAGATAAAAGCTCAGGAGCCCGGCGATCTAACAGTGTATCCGCCTCCCCTCGGGGAGATAAAAGCGCAGGAGCCCGGCGATCTAGCAGTGTATCCGCCTCCCCTCGGGAAGATAAAAGCGAAGGAGCCCGGCGATCTAGCAGTGTATCCGTCTCCCCTCGGGGAGATAATAAGACAGAAGCCTGGTCTACACTGTTAGCGATCACCTCCCCCTGGGGAGATTAACGGGTTCCGGTCCCCGGTGATCTACGATCTGCACCGCTAGTTTAGGGCCCCTAGGTCAGGCACCCAGGGCCGGCGCAAGGACCATGCGGAACATGCTGACGCATGGGGCGCCGCCAGGGAGGGGGCGCCGACGCGCAAGCGAAGTCTGCGTCAGCGGCGCGGCGTCAAAAAGTTCAAGACCAAAGTGCCTTCAAAATTTTCCGAAATTTTTTTGCACCGAAAAATGTTTGCATAAAGACGTGGCCTCTCTTTTCGGGTTTTAAAAGAAACTCCCTATTTCTGTTTAGCGCTTTTTTAGGGACAGATAACCTACACCGCTATAGGGCACCATCCTTTCAGAGTCGGCGCCCTTTAGTTTCAGTGAAAAATTCGCCCTCTTAAAGACGTGACCGCCCTTTTCGGGAATTAAAAGAAACGCGGAAACGCCCTATTTATTTTTGGCGCCTCTTTATGGATAGACAAGATCAGGAACACGTACAACAGTATTGTATAGGGCGCCATCCTTTCGAAATCGGCGCCCTTTGGTTTCAGTGAAAAATTCGCCCCCCTAAAGACTAGAGCGCCATACAGTTTATACTAACTTCACTAACATTTAATAATGTAATAATTATGTGTCAATAACAACAGTATAACATCTATTTATAGCCCGATTTGAAAATTGCCACGCTCTTTTCTAGTGGCAACTTTTGAAAAAGGGTGGTAAAAGGTGGTAATTTTGGTAAAATTGTTGCTCGATCTTATATTTTAATTTGATTTTATATAATTAAATAATTTCAATTGGTATGCATTTGATAATTGGCCGTGCGAAGCTATACTACACGCGCTATAACTTTGCACTTGGGATTTTTTGGAGTTTACTGTGAAAATGGTATCGGCAACGGATGTGTCTTATCGCGCTGACTCACAGGTGCACTTCCTGAGAAGGCTCTTTCGAAATTGCAAATTATTATTTTTTTCTTCTGATACATTTTTCAATATTTCTTATCATAACATGTTTGGTCATACTTTGCTGATAATAAATATCTAAAATGTATTAAAATTGGACAATTATAAGTATTGTTTATAGATGTACAGGGTGATTCAGTAAAGCGTAGCGGGCTATGCAGATTCAGATTCTACATGCAAAAATAAGTCGAAAATGTAGTATAACATTTTTTCGATTTCGGCTTAGTTTAGCCGTAATTTGCCATTTTGTTTTTTTACAAAAGTTCACTGTAACTCTGGAAATAGATAATATATAAAGTTCAAATTTAGAATAAGCATTTTATATGTTACAATTAACAAGTAGTATACCAAACACAAAGAATTTATTTTTATAATTTTCAAAATGGCGGCCGTTACAAATTTTTAACGTGGAATATCTTAAAAACCGTTAACTTTACAAAAAATTACAAGAGACAAAATATTTTTATTTTTTAACGACAGACAGTAGTTTTTTTTGTAGTTTCAGTAGGTCAAAGGATAACCGAGTTATCGACAAAAACATAATTTCTTGGTAATTGTCTACAACAAACAAAATTAGCCTAAAATCATATATTTTTTAAAATTTAACAAAGTTTTTAGTTAATTTTGTAGCGGGCTATGCAGATTCAGATTTTACATGCAAAAGTAAGTCGAAAATGTAGTATAACATTTTTCGATTTTGGCTTAGCTTAGCCGTAATCCGCCATTTTGTATTAAAAAAAAGTACTTTGTATTGTACTTTTTACAATAAGATATTTAATGTCAGCAGGTTAAAAACGACATTTTTGAAAGTTTATATTATTTTGAATTTATTATTTTGTTAATAGTTTTTGTTTTATATTTAAATGTTAATTTTTCCGCAAAACGATCACAATATATTTAGTTTACCCTTTTTACAATACTATTAGTTGTTTGATTACAAACATTTTTATATATTATTTCTTGTTAGAAAATTATCTTTAAGATGCATAGTCATAATGAACTTTTCATTAAGTTTTGAAGAAAAAGTGTAATTTTACTAGGAGCCTAGTTGTGAGTCATCGTCCAACCGGATACATTTGATAAGTGGGATGGGGTAGCGAGCCGACCCGCAGCGTTGCCAAACTGTGCAAGTCCCAAGTGAAAAGTTATCGCGCGCGGGGTATAGGTCTCCGTTTTAACTTGACCGTTCGACATTTCGTCTGTGTGTCTGTCCAATGAATGCAGAATACTATAGTATTCTGTATTCATTGGTTTGTCTCACGATTACGGCCAAATGCCTTGACCGATTTTGATGTTTTTTGCATGAATGTTCCTTATTCATAGGCCGAGCCATTTATATATACAGGGTTTTCCATTTTTCATTTTTAACCCCTTAAATAAAATAAAAATGCCGGCCGGACCGTTTCTCTCAGTGTAAACTTTTTTCAAAGCCAGTTTGTGGCTTAACCGTAAGTCGAATTTAAAAACTAATAACATTTTGCGGGTAGCAAATTAGATTTTCAACAAAATTCTCGATTTTTTTCAGTATCTAAACGGTAAGCTCACAAAATGGCCGTAAACTTCAAATTTGTAAAAAATCGTCCAAGTTTTTGTATTTCAACCATGTTTTATACGTTAATTCTAAACCAATTCAAAAGTGTTCCATAGCTTTTTTGTAGATAAAGGTTCAAAGAATTCATATATGCCAGTAAAAAATAAAGATTGAAGTAAAGTTAACAAAGTTATTGGCTCAAGAAACAAGCCTGTTCAGTAACGAAAGAAAAAAGTTCAACTTTAGGCCTACATAAAAAGTAGTAAAAATTGTTTGTAATCTTTTCATAAATATCAAGTTTC
>JAGFPH010006969.1:5492-16518 GCA_018207615.1 Philaenus spumarius | reverse complement strand
TAAATTATGTTTAAAAATTTTCTTTTTATGACTGAAAAATGTGTGATAATCCTAATCAATAATTTTAAATAATACTTGATGTTGTTTAAGCAACAAATTGCAACACTTTCAACCTGCAGCGATAACGTTGTAAACTACAGACATCGAGAGGACTCGATCGCAGCATTGAAAAAGTTCAATTTTACTTTTTTTTACTTAAAATAGGTGAGTGAGCTTTTATAAATTCTTACACGGGAACCATCAATTTTTAGATCTGGCTCTGTGCATGCGTTAACATTTTCTCAGTTTTCTAATGTTTTCATGGTTGAAACTAGCACACACTTTATCAATCCGTAACGTAAGGGCTTCCAAATATAACAGTTGTTTGTAAATGGCACCCGTACATATCTGTTAAAGAAATGCATTTAGAAAACAAAATTATAATAAATGTTATTACAGTAATCATATAGGTACTTACTCTTCTCAGATTGTTTACCACTCGTCGACTCCATTGCTGTGGTTGAACTTACTTTTCTATGAGCTTTATTAGACACTGAAAAAGATCATAGCAAAAATAACAAATTAATAGTTTTTATATTACAACGGATAATAAACAAGTAAGAGTTTGTATTTTTATGCAATGCAGTTCTACTACTTGTACTAAATGTTAAATGCCAGTCTATCCTGTTGAGCCTAAGGAGATTTTACATAGAGACTTGAGTTTTACATGTCAATCTCCTGTGAACCTTTATCTTTCTATACATATAAAGTTGAACTCGGTTATAGCGTCAACAAAGGGACCGATTTCTACCTGAATAATTAAATTTTTGCCTACGGCTCCGATTTGGATGCAGTTTTCTTTATTGTGTTCAGAAAAATACCAGGAAAAAAGTCTACATATGACCAGTTTCGGGAGAAAGCGGAAATATATCGCGAGTGTATAAAATACATATAAAAGTGCATAATTTTTTTGAAACCTCTAAAAATGGAAGAAAAGCTGCAAAAATTGGTACTCGGGGTTTTTGGGGGCGCTGATCTCATTTCTGAAAATGTGAAATGCTTCCGGTGCACTGGGAGGGCTCTGGGGAATGTGTGAAGTTGCGACAGAGACTTAAAAATTTTCTCCCTAGGGTTTTTGGGAGCGCTGATTTCAATTCTGACCATGCGAAATGCCCCCGGTGCACCGGGGGGATCTGGGGATGGGGGAATTTTGTGAAGTTGTGACAGAGACTTGAAAATTTCCTCTCGTGGGTTTTTGGGAGTGCTGATTTCAATTCTGACTATGAGAAATGGCCCCGATGCGTTGGGGGCTCAGAGACGTCGGGGCCGATGGGGAAAAAACATGAGTTTTTGAAATATTTTGAGATGATGACTTAAAGGCATATAGTGAGGATCAGGCCGGTTCCCACGACAGCTGTTTCGGCTTGTGTGCAGCTGTGAAGTGTTGGAAGGTGTCACAGGAAATACGAATAGAGAAAGAAAAAGTGAAAGTATGGAATAATACTCAGAGTCTGTTACAAAGCTGTATCGAGAGAAGAAGAAAATGTGCCGCTGCTGGTTTTGAGTTTGATAGTTCGTGTAATTCATTTGAAAAAATCTTGTTCTAGTGATTTACAAGTTGGAAATGTGTCACTAGTTGAAAATCAATTGGTTGGCCTTTCAGTGTTTAAACATTTGAAAATATTGTGGAAAGCATCATGAACATTTATAAGTGGTGTCTATATTATAAAGTAACTACTATTACTCTATTTTATTAACAATTCAATAAATAACTGACTCCTTTTGTTTAACAATGTGGATGTTTATTTAACAACAAGATATTAAGATTATTTCTTTTAAATATAAGTTCCTCCTTTGAGAATTGAAATTTGCTGGAATCAAGAATTAATCTTGCTGTCGCATTGTACGGTGCAACTTCCACCTGCCGCACCACTACCGTAATGCGAGCGTGAATGAATCGCCTTCATATTATATTGAGCTGGCCAAAAGGTTTAGACTTCGCGCGTTAACAACGGTGGATACTAGATCTAAAAATGTATATCCAGCCGAACTATTCAACAACGTTGATGACTGGATCCAACATTTCAATAGGGTGTATTTACAAGTTCGAAGTTGGTACGGAAAAGACCTGGATCCGTTGGATATGGCTGGGAGTTGGATAATGGGGAGCTTCAGCCAGTCAACATGACGCATAATGCAGGCCCACCAACAGTCATGAAAATGATTTCCTGCCCCTGCACTACAGGCTGCGGCCTAGCATGTGGATGCAGGAAGCATAACATTGCCTGCACAATTTCTTATAAGAATTGTTTAGGCACAAACTGCTCAAACCCATCAGGCGATATGGATGCCAGCAACGAAAGTGAGGGAGACGCCGACGATGATAATGGCGGCTTATAAATAATTTTTGGAAATCAAGAAGGCCTCATAGGCCTAATATGAGAATTTTTATTTTATACATTACGTATGTTTGTATTTACTATTCCAGACTTTTTTGACTAGTTCAGAATAAACAGAATTTTTGGAAAATGTATGAATTTATTCTTTCTTTTTCCTTTGAAATTTTTATAATGTCTTCTCCTTTTCATAAAAGATTATGCACATCCTCCCCAAAGCCCCTCTGGTGCACCAGAGGCATTTCGCATGGTCAGAAATGAAATCAGCGCCCCCAAAAACCCCCGAGAGGAAATTTTCAAGTCTCCATCGCAACTTCATTATTATTCCTCCCATCGCCCAACCGAGCCCCCCCGCCCCCCAGTACATCGGTGGCATTCCCCATGGTCAGAAATGAGATCAGCGCCCCCAAAAACCCCCAGTACCGATTTTCACAGCTTTTCATACATTTTTAGAGCTTTTAAAAAAATTATGCACTTTTAGATGCATTTTATGCATTTCCGCTTTCTCCCGAAACTGGTCATATGTAGACTTTTTCCCTGGAATTTTTCTGAACACAGTGCAGAAAACTGCACCCAAATCGGAGCTGTAGGCAAAAATTTATTTATTTTTCAGTACTTTGCCTGGTCTATAAATGCCTAAATAATTAAGTTTATCCTGTTAAGACTCATGCTCAGATCTGATATAGCTGAGCTACATACAGCTTTTGAATAACACTATTTCTGGTCTACGGACGTTATACATAGAGACCTGAGTTTTACAGTACATGACACAAGCTTTCTATATATATGTTTTCCTGCTTGTACACATGGCAACTATATCTAATCACATTTGAAGGTTTGGTTTATTTTCAGACGTGCTCACTATGTTCTATGTGTAAACAGTGATGGCGACACCGAATAGAAGGATATGTTGTAACAAAATAAGTGAATAGTTAATACCTAGACATAAAGCATGCTAGCAGTTGGTTTTTTTATATGAGCAACAATTTTACAGATTTATTGGCAAAAGAGTTATAATTTCCTAATATTTTAAATTATGTTTTTCTTTGTAACTTAAGTTGTTCATTTAGAAACCCTAGATGCAATATTAAAACATTGAATTGCATACATAAAAAAGATTAACCATAAGAGTACAATTATTTACAATTAAGCTTCGTTTTCCTCGGTGCGACTATTGCGATGATCGTTCAAAGATGATCGTGCAACGATAATCGTTGGTTACCTATTTTGATCAGAACGTCTGCAGTTTGTTGATTTTTTACCAGTCCAGTGTTTTTATTCGCAGTCACATCGTAATAAATTAAACAAAATGAGTTTAAAATTGAGTAGACGTAAAAAATTATTACTCAAATGATCGAGGAGATAGGAGACAACGAAATACTTCTTTATACATATGGATGAAAAGAGCCAAAAAACACTGTATGTTTGAACTCAAACATGAAGAGGGATTGTATCAAAAATTGGTCACTACCCATCTGCGTGATGGTGAGAAAAAGTTCTCCGATGTTGCCATCACTGACTCAAGAGGACTTGGAAAAAAAGGCAAACAAATTTGATATATAGGCAATTTGATATGATATATAAGGCAAACTATATATATATATATATATATAGAGAGAGAGAGAGAGAAAAAATCATTTAGAAAGGTAAACAAAATGACACAAAAACAGTCAGCAGCACATTTCAGTCAAAAGCCATCAACAGTTGCTGTTATATTATTATACAGATCCATTTATTCAGGCCGGCAGAGTATATTTGTTTTTTATGACCACGCAAATAAAATGAGAATGCAGTTTAAATATACTCCTACCTACACTAAAACATTATTGTAAATATACTAATTCACATAAATAAAAACTAAACATCAAATATATTGAAAATGTTTTGTGAACTCTAAATTGTAAAGTTCATTATGAGATTTTTCTTAGTTATTGTTTTGAACTATGTATTTCATTTGTGTAATATATTTGCTGAGGTAAGCTGTTCAAAATCTTCACACAGCTTTCATAAAGTCCTGGAATAACTACAAAAATCTGACCTATTGTTATTACAGTCTCGTATTTTGTAATTATGAATCTCAGCATTAAGTTTACAACTGCTATGTTAAATTTGTTATGTTGAACATAAATATTGTAAAGAAAAGTTTTCAAAAGAGGAAGAAGAAAATGATATAATACTATATACAGTAGAGTCTTGCTTATCCGACATAAACGGGCCGCCGCGATGTCGGATAACAGGGAACAGTTAAGAAAAAAATTAGTAAAAGCAAAAGAAGTTATACTGTAATTTTCCAAACTAATGATGTACAGTAATTACAATTTTTAATATACAAACTATAATGTAACTCTTTTAATTCACATTTCTAATGCGGTATACATATGAACAGAATACACAAATTTAATAGAAAAACAACTTGCACAACCAGTATTAGGCCTATTTGCATTGATAAAATATTAAAAATACAGAGACTTTACAAAAAAATGCAATGCAGAGTCCGACGTTCGACAGTAGCGTCAAATGCAACAGTAGGCCTAGTGTTCAATATTAAAGCGATAACAATACGTAACAATATAGATGAATAACAATAATGATAAAAATGGTAACTAAATTCACAATGGCAATGAACACTCCACAAAACAGAACACACAGTTAGTAGACCGATAGCACAACACTAAAGTTTGTCCGGTACAATCGGCGACGTCGGATAACACGGAATGTCAGATGAGCGAAGGTCAGATAGACGAGACTGTACTGTAGTATTTATTTAATTACATTAACCCATTGAGTCCCAAGTTAATTTTGGTTAGCCGACACCCCCTATCCAACGTTATTTTCATGGAAAAGCTTTGTTTTCCTCGCGCGAATATTGCGAAAATCGTTCGAACTTCAACGATGATCGTGCAACAATAATTGTTGAGCACTATTTCTTTGTATTTCTTATGGAGCTGTGTTGCTTCGAGCGACTGCCGGTAGAGTCGTTGATGATGATCGTACGTCTCGAATAGTTGTTCCGGAGAAGGGTGAATATAATCGTCAGTCGTTAACGATTATTTGTTGTAAGAAGACCATGTGTACCGCAGCTCCTTAATTTTCGGAAACGGATGATGATATTCTTATGGAGGAAGTGGCGAACCATCCATCATCTGCTTATCCAAATATCGAAATAGCATTGAGGATATTTTCTACAATGTAAGCAAGCAAGCTGAAGGTCATCAAAAGTTATTTGTGGTCAAGTATTAATGAGTGAAAACAGATTGACAAACTTTGCTATCCTGTCCATAGAATATAAGGTCGCATCAAAACTTGATTTTAATGAAATAATTTATGAGTTTGCTTTGCTGAAAGCAAGAAAGGTAACGTTTTCTTAGTATTTTCATAGTACATTATATTCATTGCATTTATACTATATTCTGTTGCTTAACAATTTGTAAGAGCAAAATAAATTTGTTTACTGAAACTTTTAGATTTTTTATTTACAGCCCCCATAGCCAAAAAATGTTACCTGCAATTACAACAATGGCATGTTGTGATTTTTAAGTGCAAGTCCTGAATTCTTGAATTATAAACAAAACCTACAACCATAGTAAAAGCACTGATTGAGGTTATTCATTATTTTCGGCAGTTTTTGCAAATCGATAGGTACATTTGTTTGGTTGCTTCGAACTGTTCCTGGGCAAGTTGCATTGATAAACAAGAAAATGTAAGTAAGGTGTCCACTACTTTTATTAATATTCATCTCTGAACAGTGTTCTAGACTAGTTCTGAGTCTGATCAAGCAAACAAACACACTTAATAACTCATTAGCTACATATAGGCCTCATGCCTAATATGTCCTTTACTTTTGATACTAGATTTTATGATTTAACTATTTTTTAAGTAGTTCAAATCGTCCAAATAAGGTTTTTATAAATCCTTGAAATTCCAACACTTAAGCTTAGTTCATTTTCAAATTCACGTTTAGATTTTTTTAAATATAATAACAGTGTTTTTATAACTTTTATATTAAACAATAAACAATTTTACAGAAATTCTAAACAAAATTCAGACCACCCCGGTATGGAGGGCGTTGATTTGTCAAACTCGCCAAGGGCGGCGAAGGACCTTGTTACGACCCTGGTTATAAGTTGAAACTAACAGCTAGGATTACAATGGCAGCCATTATTTTTTCAAAGTCTCTGTCTATGGTATTATTTCGTTAAACTGATAGTTCCAGTCAGATGTGTGTAATTTAACCTATCAGGAGTGCTGTAGCCTACTATTATAGCCTACTCTGACCAACTAAAAACAAATTTCATTAAATTAAATACAGTGGATATTTTACAAATTGTGTTTTTTTTTTGGACATGCATGATTCATAATTTACCTATGCGTAAAATAACTTTGACATATAACTGTAACATTGAGCACAAAATTCTTTTGTATAGGCTACCATAGCGAAAAACTGAAAATATTGTTACTGTTTTCTTTAAATGTTGTTATTGTTACTTGTATCATAATTAATATTTTAAAATACGTTCTCCTAATGTGTTTCAATGTTGTAACAGGCACAGAGTTTATAGATGATAGTTACAAGCTTATAGTTTTCGCAAAGGATGATTTTTTTCTTGAAAACTGTCGAAGCTCTAGAATAAAATGTTCTGAACTTGTGAACAAAACGTTGAAAAATTAGAAGATAAATTATGAAAAGGTTTTCTCGAATACTTCTAAAACTTATCATTTAAATATGGTCTTAATATCTCTTTCTTTGAAACAACTCGCTAAGTTTCATGTTCAGGACAATTTTAAATTTAATAGCGGAAGGAATTCGGACGTAACAAACTACTTTAAAATGCTCATAACTGAAGTGCTGTTTGAAAGTATTCTAAAAGATGAGCAGCAATTAGCAGCTTGTGCACTTGTTGGTTCGATTCCGTCTATCGAGGTTGGCTTTTCCGTTTATAATAATAATAGCTTTATTGCTGTTAAACATAATACATGCAATAGGCAACAGTCATATTGAAACATTAACATACATCATATCACACCACAAGTACATATATCAATTAAATCACAATTCATGAATTCCTCCACAGAATAGAAAGCTATTTGCTTAAGCCATTTTCTAATTACATTTTTGAACGTTTTTTTCAGGCAAAGTTCTTATATACAGAGGCAGTTTATTAAATAGCAATACTGTTGGTAATAATAACTCTTATGCGTTTTAGATAGTCTTATATTCTAGGAGCTATATCACATTTGTTTCTAGTATTGTAACCATGTCTCTCGTACTGGTTATTAAATTGCAATATATTTTGTTGGACAAGAATTAAGTTACAGTATAATATATATATATTATATATATATAGGCAAGGCAAGGTCATAATCCCAAGTTAAGTTCACAAAAACCGGGTCTACAGCAGGCGCAGATCCAAAGGGAGGGGCAAAGGGGGTAATTGCCCCTCCCGAAATCCGAAACAAAAATTGTACGTGTCTTATTACGTTCTGATCTCTACCGGAAAAATGTGAGAATAACGCGTAGAAAAATCGATCGGGAAAGAAATGTTGCAGTTCCAAGTCTGTTTTTTGAGTATTGAAGTTGAATCGGTTGGTTCACCTTTCTACCGATGTATTGCGCACGTCACGCCTTGCTTCGTTTTCGGCTTAAGTAACTTATCTAGTCTATGGTTTCCTTAGCTCTTTTAGCTAGTTGTTTACTTCAAAAACAGATAATTTTTTATAATTTGTTGATGTATTTTAGTTTGTTATTTTATTGAGAAATAGTTTTGAACGAATATGAAACGAACTTCAAAAATAACATCTTTCTTAAAAAAAAAAAAAAAAAAATAGAAGACATCAACAGGTTAGCTCCCTGTTTATTTATTTTGGCACAGTTGTTCACGTACATACAGGTGATAGACCTATGTTTACGTACCTTAATAAAATGAAGAAATAAATGAGTTTTATTTTCAATGTTTACTCCAAAATAAAAAATCCTTTTGTGCAGCCTTTACTTTACGTAATTCTAAAAAGGGAATAATGAACAATTAAGGATAGTAACAAATAATAAAATCACTAAAAATCTAACCTCCGATAATTCCGCACGTAATAAATAAACATATTATATTGTAGGCATGTAGGCCTACGCACGTTTTAATTTGTACATAAAATTGAAATCCGAAATAGATTCCTTGAATTTCATTGAAGTCAAAAGTATTGTATGGTGAACAAATATTCTTCTCACTCACAATAATATGGTTATAGGCCTAAGTGATAAGTTACAATGTCACATCATCTGTGACTTCTATTTTCTTTTTCTTACTCGTTTCGGGGCTTATGTCTAAAAATCAGAGCTTCACTCATTGGAGGTCGTCAAAAAAGTAATGTTTTGTTGTAAAAAGTGTAATATGTTGACATATTTAATACAAGTGAGACTAAGATCTCAAGCAAACAATCAAAATTGCACTGTACGAAGGCCGATGCCAAACTAAAGTTTTTAGACATCAGTAAATACAACAATGAAGAATTTAACAAGTAAACAATTGTTGACAACCAGAATATTTCCATTCAAATTGCGTTAAATTCCATTTAATTTTGCGTTAACATATTTTTAATTTTCTGGGGACCTCCCAAAACCTACCACTTATTTTGCATCCTAGGAAGTGTTGCCCCCCCCCCCCCAGACGAGGTCCTGGATCCGCCACTGGTCTACAGGATTGTCTATTTGACAACCCAATAATAAGCCTTATAGCTTTTTCTTTGCAATATAAAAACTTTCCCTGAAGGACCCGAATTGCCCCAGAGTCGTTCACGGTTCACCATACATTAGCATTGAATGGAATAGGCCATAGTAGACCTATGTTAGAAGAAGTACTTCCGAACTAACACACTGCTATAATTTTCTTAATAAATAAATTACCCTAGATATAGTCTTATGCAAAGATTTGCAACCTGCGATTCCCAAGTAAGCTTAATGTCCAAATGCATACCCAATAACTTAACGGTATTCGATGTTTCCTTTTCTAATACAGGGTGGTTAAGCGAGAAGATTATATGTTCGGTGGAGTTTGTTACTAAACTCCCCGTCCTTCATTTGAACTTTACCAGTATAAAGTGAGGATGTTAGAAGGAAAAAACTATTTTAAAATACCTGTTCAATTATTTCTAACTGAATAGGGTAGGCCTACTTTTAAAAAAATATACATAATTTCAACACACAAAATGAAAAACGACCCTAAAAAATAAAATGAACAACATAACCTACCCTAGAAAATAAAATGAACAAAAACATAAGCTAATGAAAATATGTGTTATAGGCCTACTGTGTGAAAGCGCATGCCCAACAAAACTTTAAATCGCTTCTGATTACATAAAATCTAAAAATGAATCTCCCTTCTTTAAAATATTTTGTAAATTATGCCTAATATTGCACCACCACATCAATATAATAAAGATTTTAAGAAATGATTAAAAAAGATTTCACTAAAATTTTTTACAGAAATATTTTATATAATTTAATATCTATACCACAGGTTGTAGAATGGAATGCCCTCTTCAAAATAAAAACATAAAATGAGGCTATCTCAAATACAACTTTCAGTTATGTCTGCCACAGTGAAGCCTAGTTAAATCCCTAAAAATTAACCCCCCCCCCCGGGGGGAGGGGTGGGGGCCAAAACTTATGGAAAAGTCACTATAACCAACACTCATATTATAAAACATAAAATAATTAGGTTTGCTTTAAAAATAAAGAAATTTTTTTAAAGGTGGAGTGCCCCCTTAAAAAACCTGCGTCTGACCACTGGAGCGGCGTACAAGCGCTCTATTTGATGCCGTCCCAAGAGCAAGCGATAAAGTTAATTATCCACATCATATTAAAGCTAAAGATACATACTACAAGTTTTATTTGAAACATTTTTGTGTATTTTAAATAATTTAAAAAATATAGTTAATAAAGTACATTTATATGCCTTGAGAAATGATTTTTTTGGTGTTTGTTGTTTAATAGGTAATTTAATATTAACTTTATCGAAAAATTTATAAGAACAAAATATGTTTAATATGGATCAAGGAACAAATGTACAAAAAATTAATTCGCTACGATGAGTATTAAAACGAACTTGTAAGCAATCTTGTGAAGCTCTGAATTTGTAAACTTCAAGGTGGAGGGGGAAGCACAAGGGGGAGAGGCGGGGACTTTTGAGAAAATACATGTTTCATAAGGGTCTATCACATATAAAAAATTCAGCTTTCCCCTAAGAGGTCGGCGAAAATATGCTTGATAAATACAATGTAGACCTAAGTATGTCCAACGAAACTCCAAAGTTATCCAACTCCAATGCATAGCTAATTATCTATATATATAAAAGCCAAAACCCACTGACTCACTGACTCACTCATCACGATTTCTCAAAAACTACTGAACGGATTGGAATGAAATGTGGTATGTAGCTTCCTCTAGGGCCATAGGTGCTCACTAAGAAAGGGTTTGAAAAAATTCGAAATTTTAGGGGTGGTTTGGGGGGATCAAATTTATTAAAAAACGACTTCTTCAAAACTACCAAATGGATTGGAATGAAATTTGGTATGTAGCTTTCTCTAGGGCCATAGGTGCTCAACGGTTTGAACAAATTCGAAATTTTAGGGGGGTTTGGGGGGATCAAAGTTATTAAAAA
>JAGFPH010006968.1:51101-71328 GCA_018207615.1 Philaenus spumarius | reverse complement strand
ATTAATGAAAGAAAACAACGAGACAGGGGAAATTTATCTCTATAATTTATTTATCCAGAGAGCTAAAGTATGTTTTGATTAAATTATTACACTCCTGGGGATTTAATACGAATATAATACAGCACTTAAACTTTACTACAGGCTGCCTTTAAACTTGATTCAATAGACTGCTCTAGCTGTTGTGACCGGGTTGACAACCTACTGAAATAAGTCAAAATGTAAGAGTAATGGTGAACCTAATATGTCGTTGTAAATTTCACCAAACCTAACAGCTCATATTTAAGTAATGGTATTTAGTATTTTCCTTTTTTTAAATTCAAATATTTCTCTCAGCTTGTTTGACCTTTTACAGAATATAAATAAATTTAAAATATGTTTATTACTTCAAGAAAAATAACATCTAATTTAAGATTAATTATACTGGACGAATATGATCAAAAATATGCTTTTAACATATAAACAACTCAAGGTTTGATAAACGTTTAAAGTATTTATTTTCTTGACTTACATTAAGGGAGCAATGGCCGTAAGACCTTCAGCCCGATTGGATACTACCCTCTGCCAACTCTATCTATAAAAACAAATACATAGCAATACAGCAGAATTATTTCCATAGGAAAGATGAGCTATTGCAAATGTTCTAAATACCATAAATTTGCATAAATACTTATGCGTAAATCACGAACTCATGCTGGACAATACAGCCGACTAAAGAGGATGCAATTTTAATAACTAATTAATGGACTTAAGGGTCTGCTGTAGTGGCGGCCATCTTGGATTTGTATCCCATAAGAGCAATGTTAAATTTCAAACCATTTGTTTCGTTTACTTTTTATCATAAAATTGTTCGCAAGGTCTCATTTTAAGCACAATTACAATACGCATCCGTTTTGCATTTTAGATTTTTTTAAAATACTTTTCTTTTGTTACGTAATTAAAATTTTAAGAATTGAAATTTTATAAAGAATGATTATTAAATTTTTTTCAGCACTCAATTACAAAAGATGGATTTATAAAATGGTTTGAAATAAGGCAGTGTCGAAGCGCTCAGCTGCAAGAAACTGCACTATTTAGATACGGTTATAGAGAGAAGCGCTTGCGTTTGTTTCCGGTTGCTTTCTCGTTTACTGGAGCAGACAATTAAGCAATTGTATTTTTAGTGAATTCCCATAGGAAATATGAGCTATTGACTCTTGTGGTGAAACCTAAGGTTAGGAGTAGTCAATAACTACTAAATCATGGTCCCCAAAACAAGTATGTTTATATGTGTTTCCAATTTAACGGCCGCATTTTATTTCTGATTTTGGACACGTTGGTTTTATAAGTGGTATGGACGAGTTCGTAAGCGAAAATGCAACAACCAGAAGCACTTTTTTGATCGGAATTAAAGTTTTTGAGATTATTCATTCTGGAATGAAACGTTTTGGGGTTTTATGTCAAAGAATAAATATAGGAGATTATTGTGCACATTTTGTTATTTAACGACCTTATAGCTCACCTGGTTCATTGAACACAGTGCAAATGTGTTCATACTCTGGTTTTAACAGTTTCTTAATTTGTTAAAATAAATAGAACGCAACTTTTTGACGACGTCTGCAAAGGAAAGAAGTCAGAAGATTGATGTCCCGGACATGAAAATGACAGTATACAGTCGAAACCGGTAGTCCTTTAGGACAAACAAGGATGGTCGGAGTTAATATAATATGATTAAACAAAACCACTTTTACAACTGTAAAACAACTAGTATTAGAGCCTCCTTCAACGATGTATACATTTCATTCAGGCATATACGAAATATCGAAGACTAAAAGTAACACCTAATCCATAAATTAACAAAGAATGTAAATTATTATTTCTTGCAATTTCACTATATTATATAAAATATAATAAAACCCGCGAATCTACAGGGAATAGTTGATACAAAAAGCTACATTATGAAAGTAGTTTACTCAAATACAGTACTATAACCCAACCTCTTCTCACAGACACGAATATCTTTTAGTCAGTTATCACTTAAGTAAATTTAATTATCCTATTACTTTAAATTAGCAATTCTTGTATCTATCTTTGCATCTGTATCTTTGTATCCGGATCTCGAAAACGGCTCTAACGAATTCAAAGAAATTTTGTATTTAGGTGTAGTTTTGATTTTAAGTACACCCACATAGTTGTATTTCGTGTAAAAACGCAATTTTTGAAGAAAATCTAATTTAAAAGTTGAAAAATTTTAACATGGGGTCTAATGGGTTACCGTGTTGGTTACAAAATAACAAGGAAATAGTAAATAAAACGATCAAAACAGCTGTTTACAAACAAGCCAATTTATACTGTTTTAGCACGTTGAAATCAGAATAAATTGGGCCTGATTTAACAATTTATTTTGTCAAAAAAAAGGTAAACTTGGCAAAGATGGATACATTCTAATAGTCAATTTTGTAATATAGGCCTGGCTCATTTCTGAAACATAGTATTGAGGTTATGTTAATCCTGCAATAATTTTTACTATATTTAGGCCTGGTTTCAAAACTTTAGTTGACAGAAGGTAGTAGAACTAGGACTAAAATCGTAATGAAAACCTCTCACGTTTCTAAAGCATGTATTTTGGGTTATAATTAATTTTGCAATTACTATAAATATATTTACGCATGGTTCATAATTTTCGTTAACAGAAGATTAACGAGATTCTCTAGCAAATTTTCCAACTGCGAGCGAAGCGAAGCAGCCACCTGAGCCGAAGACCGAGGCGTTGTTGGGACGCGAAGCGTCCAGGGGCAGGGCCCCTAGTTCTATCACTATGCAGAGTAATTTCCTCCTTTCCTGCATTACCATTAGGAACCATTACTATTTACAATAATATTGTTATTGATCATGACTTTACAATCAGGTGACCTATATGAAAATTTCGTGTACCAAATTGTAAAAATAAGGCAGGGCTTTTCAACTGTCCCAATTGAAACGCCTTCACAACGATATGATATACTATCTCGCACAACGCCTTTGTAACTGGATTGCCGCTATGCGCCGCGTTCTATTATAACTAAAATAAGGTAATGTCTTAAATTGTTGAATTTTAATTGACAAAATTTTAACAAAAGTTGAGGTTTAACATTGTCATTTTTAACTCAAAATATCAGTTTAAATTGGGTTGAATTTACACATTGGTGAAGTTGTAAACAGTTTATGCATTTCGTCGTTTAACTCTATAGTGTACGTACATTTTTAAATTCAGAGAAAATGGCAGTAAAATCTCATTTTTGAGAGTATCGATCTAACGATTGTTCCTATATCAGTTTACTTTTTATACAATTCTACTATGTGTACGATCAAAACACAGATATTATGTTAACATCAACGCTAAATGTTTATTGTATAATTCTAACATCTATTACATATCTATACTAATATTATAAAGAGGTAAAATTTGTTTGTTTGAATGTAGGGGATAATCTCTGGACCTACTGAACTGATTGAAAAATAGTTTTACCAATAAAAATCTACATTATCCCTGAGTAACATAATTCATTTTGATAAAAACATTTTGTATTTCAATATTTGAAAATTTAGTCGGAAAAAAAGATGAACCAACACATATATTTACATTTATTACCAATTGAACAAAATAACAGATAAAACAGTTATTTGCTCCAATATTTCCATTGACAGCTGATTTCAAACTTTGAAGCAACTATTTGTATTTCTAACTTTTAGGTTAGGTTTTTATTATTAACGTGTAGACCTGAGCTTTGCTGGTTCTTTTAACCTTTATTATAACAGCTGTTATAAAATATACGAAATAATTAATAAATAACCTACGACACATATCTGCAATGTTTAAGTATGTATATTTAACAATATTAGTAAAGCAGATTGAACGTCTTTTTGTCAAATGCAGAGAGTGTACAGAGTGTTTAAAACAAGTGTAATAAGTAACCTACGACACATATCTGCAATGTTTAAGTATGTATATTTAAAAATATTAGTAAAGCAGATTTTGATTGGATTTTTTGATATTAGTAATTTTGATTGGAACATTTAACATTATTTATCGTCTTAGCTTTGGGATTATTATTAATCCTACAACTTTATTAATAATAATAAAGCTTTAGTGTAAAATGAAGGTTACAATCATTTCTATTGCAAGCTTATTAGACAATGTTTTTTTCTTTTTTACCGTCTGTCGGTTGGAAGACTATTAAACCTTCTTACTTAACACCTCTAGCTCTATGCATAACGCTAACAAAACATTACAAAACAACATGAAATAATTATCCTAAGCCTGACACCAATACATAATTACATACATACACACACCCACCCTCACTTACACACACACACACACACACAATCAGAAAATACTATCAGGGCCGGTGCAAGGGGTTTTTTCCTGAACATGCGAGAGTAATTTTTAGCGCCCCCTCTATACACAACCCCCCGCCCCTATATATGTATATATATTTATATATCTCCTTATTGCAATAAAAAATGGGTACACTAGTAGTTCTGTGAACAGTAGACCTCGCTCGTTGAAATAACAAATGTGGTTTCGAGCTTAGGTTAAAAATAGTGTGCCAGTAATTAAGTAAACGGAAGGTTTAGCCAGTGAAACATTATTTTGCAATTCCCGCAATTCCGGGGATTCTAGTACTTTTTTTTTTTCTTGAGCTTTAACTGCTAAAGATTTTCTTTTAGGGGGCATTGTGTTTTATTTAGGTTAACAATGCGTAAGGTAGCTAAAAATATCGCGGTATTGAGGGAAAACATAGAATTAAATATTTACATTCTTAAATAACTAAAACTTAACAATGTATTTACAGTTCCATATCATATTCCAATATTAGAAATAATGAAAACAAACGATGTTAAAGCGTCGTGATAGTGATCTCAACCCATGTAGCAACACTTCCCACGCTGTCCAACTGTCATTTTTTGTATGTCCTTTATCGCCGCGAGGTTTCATTTGTTTCATCTCATTTTCTAATTAAAGTAAAGGTAAGTCAAATACTTTTATAAAATAATAATTTACAAGTATACAGTTCAATTCTTTGATTTATTTTCTACACTTTCTTATAATAATATGTCATTTTGGGGCAAAGGATATCTTATTCCTAAATTACTATTCAAAACAAACCTAGTTTTGTTAGCAGTCTTGTAGTAGAAACATAAAAACTGTTGTTTTCAAAATAAGAAATTTGAAATTGATAAATATTTTTATACAGTTCTATTTAGAACTAAATCACGAAACTTTTTTACGCTTATGAAAAAATTTAAAAAAATGTTTACAACTTGTTATGTAGGCCTAAAGTAGAACTTTTTCCTTTCGTTACTGAAAATTTTTTGTTTCTTGAGCTAATAACTTTTACATCAATAAATTTTTTGATTGCATTTATGAATTCTTTGAACCTTTATCTACAAAAAAACTATTGAACACTTTTGAATTGTTTTAGAATAAACGTATAAAAACATGGTTGAAATACAAAATCGTGGACGATTTTTAACAAATTTGACGTTTACGGCCATTTTGTGAGCTTACCGTTATAGATACGGAAAAACATCAAGAATACAATTTTGTTCAAAATCTAATTTGCTACCAGCAAAATGCTATTAGTTTTTAAATTCGACTTATGGTTAAGCCACAAACTGGCTTTGGAAAAAAGCTTACACTAAGAGAAACGGTTCGGCCGCCATTTTTATTTTATTTAAGAGGTTAAAAATGAAAAATGGAAAAACCTGTATATATACATGGCTCGACCTAGGAATAAGGAACATTCATGCAAAAATCATCAAAATCGGTCAAGGCGTTCGGCCGTAATCGTGAGACAGACAAGACACACAGACGAAATGCCGAACGGTCGAGTTAAAACGGAGACCTCGCTTCGCTCGGTTAATTAATTCATTCCAAGGCATTTTACATAAACATGTCAGATTGGTATGCAGCACACTTTGATAGTTTTAATACCTCTTTAAAATTAAAAGAATATATTGTTCTATCCTTGTCTTGGAATAAAATCAGAAAGTCTCACCGACACAATCTATACATCTCTTTATATATGCAAACGCCTCTTATCTGTAATTATTGTATACCCACTGGTGTACCGTTTTGATCTTAAATTTTGAAAAGGTTTGGCTTTTATTAGTTGAACCTCAAAAGATATGTTATTACTTTATTTATAATAAATATAGAGTTACATGTTGTAACTTAATGTGCCATTTCCCTATCACCTGATTCAAACTTCAACATAAGTTTCAAAAATTCAAACATTATTATGAAATTACACATTTTGCGGAATTTAAACATTATTTTATTTACTTTAGTATAAGGCAGTAATGTTGATTTCCCTAAAATTAATAATTTATTTCCTACCAAAAATTAAAAAAAAGCAATGACATCAAAAGTTTTGTTCCGATAGACTTAAGGCCCATAGAAAATTCAATGCGTAAGGTAGTTTCAAAATAATAAATTTAAAATTGATCAATATTTGTATACAGTTCTATTTAGAACTAAATACCGAAACTTTTTTACATTTATGAAAAAATTACAATTTTTACTACTTTTTATGTAGGCCTAAAGTTGAACTTTTTCCTTTCGTTACTGAACATGTTTGTTTCTTGAGCTAATAACTTTGTTAATTTTACTTCAATCATTTTTTTTTTTTACTGGCATATATGCATTCTTCGAACTTTTATCTACAAAAATGCTATGGAACACTTTTGAATTGGTTTAGAATAAACGTATAAAAACATGGTTGAAATACAAAAACTTGAAGTTTACGGCCATTTTGTGAGCTTACCATTTGAGATACGGAAAAAATCAAGAATTTTGTTGAAAATCTAATTTGCTACTCGCAAAATGTTAATAGTTTTTAAATTCTACTTACGGTTAAGCCACAAACTTGCTTTGAAAAGAGTTTACACTGAGGGTAAAAACCGTATACAGTGTATAAACATGGCTCGACCTAGGAATAAGGAACATTCATGCAAAAAATCATCAAAATCGGTGAAGACGTTTGGCCTTAATCGTGAGACAGACACACAGACGAAATGCCGAACAGTCGAGTTAAAACGGAGACCTCGCTTCGCACGGTCAATTATCAAATGCATACCAATTGAAATTATTTAACTATATAAAATCAAATTAAAATATAACATCGAGCACAATTTTACCAAAATTACCACCTTTTACCACCCTTCTTCAAAAGTACTAGAAAAGAGCGTGGCAATTTTCAAATCGGGCTATAAATAGATGTTATACTGTTGTTATTGACACATAATTATTACATTATTAATGTTAGTGAAGTTTGTATAAAATGTATGGCGGTCTCGTCTTTAGAGGGGCGAATTTTTCACTGAAACCAAAGGGCGGCGATTTCGAAAGGATGGGGCACTAATCTGGTGTATGTGGTCTTTTGTGTCCGTAAAAAGGCGACAAAAATAAATATGGCATTTCTTTTAATTCCCGAAAAGGGCCGTAGGGGCAGTCGCGTCTCTAGGAGGGGGGGGCGAATTTTTCACTGAAACTAAAGGGCGCCGACTCTGAAAGGATGGTGCCCTATAGCGGTATAGGTTGTCTGTTCCTAAAAAAGCGCTAAACAGAAATAGGGAGTTAATAAACTCGAAAAGGGAGGCCACGTCCACGTCTTTAGGCAAACATTTTTCGGTAAAAAAAAATTCGGAAAATTTTGAAGGCGCTTTGTCTTGAACTTTTTGCCGCCGACGCAGACTTCGCTTGCGCGTCGGCGCCCCCTCCCTGGCGGTGCCCCATGCGTCAGCATGTTCCCCATGGTCCTTGCGCCGGCCCTGAATACTATATACTAAGACGACAACTAAACAAATATTAAGTATGAAAACTCGGCAAAGAGTACAAACAATATACACATTAAGCAAAGATTGCCAACAACAACAGAAATATTAACAAATGATTGAGGGGAAGCAAAGGCATGAAAACAAATACAAATTCACACCGTTATAAAACTGAATTCGCGGATTAATTCCCATCTGTATTGCCAAGCCTGTTTACACCTTTATTATAAAGAAAACATAACATGATCATGTGTATAGAAGGTTCCAACGGAGCTGGCGTGCGGAGCACGCTGGGGTTTCCCCTATTTATAAACAAAACCGATTATTTGAATCAAAAATTTAACACAATTTTAGGTTAGGCCTATACTGAACTTGTAGGTTAGGTCTACATTTCTTGAAATCATTTAAATTTATTACTATAGCAAACTACAAGGCAAATTTAGAATCAGTAAATTTTCTTTGGCAACAAACAGCGTGGCTTTATTATGTTAAAAATATAATTCACACAAAAAACCTGGCCACATTTACAGAAAAGTAGCAATTTATAATAAATAATATGATAAAAACACAGAATTCTAGCCAATTATAATTCAGTTGTAGCTCAAATGTCATTGAGGATGACGAATTTGTCGTTGAAATGCGTTTGGCAACTAAACTTATTTGTGTGAAAATTTTGATCTGTTTTTATTAGTTTGCAAGCTAAAAAGTACGTTGACCTTAGTTAATTATTTTATACACCCCAATGTGCAGAGAAAATATAAACAGACTTCGTTTATTTTGGATATGTAAACACATCCAGATACTCATTAATGTAGTATTGATTAAACTCATGTATAGTTAGTTGACTGTCAATTGTGAAACAACGGAGCCAGCTTTTTATACATTATCAACTACATGATACAGAACCAAGCAGAACTTTACTAACAGATCGTGCCGACAGATTGTGTATCGATTATTGAAACTCGAGGGTAACTTCGAGACTTGTCAAGTAGAGTTGATATCTCGAGAGTACCGTAAATGGGAAAATTGTAAAGGTCTTGCTTCATTTCATCCGAAAAAATTATCTAGTTTAAGCTTTTTTAACAGCTGAAAAATATGTAGTTGTTTTGACAAAATATTTTTAAACTAATATATGTCGGAAATAATTTACATTTAAAACCAATAACAAATAAGGAAGTAAATAATTGTACCTCTAGTATTTTCGAAGTTAGAAATATATCAAAAATATATACATTTATATAAATAGCTAGTACCCGTATATATTATTAATTTGTTTTTGGTTATTTTAATTCTATAATAATCTATTATACTCTATAATAATCTGTTATACCCTACAATAATCTATTATACCCTACAATAACCTATTATACTCTACAATAATCTATTATATTCTACAGTAATCTATTATACTCTACAATAATATATTATACTCTACAATAATCTATTATACTCTACAGTAATCTATTATACTCTACAATAACCTATTATACTCTACAATAATCTATTATACTCTACAGTAATATATTATAATCTACAATAATCTATTATACTCTTTAATAATATATTATACTGTATAATAATCTATTGTACTCTTTAATAATATATTATACTCTATAATAATAATAAATTATTCTCTATTATAATAAATTATTCTCTATCATACTGTACACTAATTTATTACACTATATAATCATCTATTATAGTGTATAATAATGCATTATACTACATTAAACCCTACAATAATCTAATAAACTATAGTATACTCTATAATAATCTATTACACAATGTTATACTGTTTATTAATGTATTATATTCTACTATACCCTCAAAATATCTATTATACTATTTATTATTATACTGAACAATAATATATTACTCTTTTATACTCTAAAATAATCTATTATACTCTATAACAATGTATTATATTCTAAAAGACTCTATTTTACTGTATTATACTCTATAATAAGCTATTATTCTCTATTTTACTCTATATAATCTACAATGCTCTACTTACAGTTTCTGTGCGAGACAGTGGTCTCACCGAAAATGTGTTTTTTATTAAATGATTTTGTGAGTAATTTATTTAAGTATTTTAAAAGTGTTTTTGTTAAGTGTTCCACGACAACGGTGGAGTTTCTCCAATAATGACCTTGATGATGGCTGAATAGCCGAAACGGCCGTCGTTTTAAATAAAGTGACTGCTGACGACTGTATGTGTTAATATTATATTAATTTACAGCTGTAGCCGGAATGGCGACAAACAAAATAAATATTTCATGCAAAGCGGGGCTAGTAACTTTAGCAGTTAAATGGTAGTAAACAAACAAAACCAAAGTACAAACTTCCTTCTTTATTATAGAGTCTCGATATAGCAGCCCGTCTCTGCAATATCTTATACGTGGAGTCAAGGCGGCAGTTTGTACAACGAGACAACAAAATAATATAAAATCCAATTTTAGCTAACACCCAACAAAACACAATTTCAAACTGTAAAATATTTTTGATTCTTATAAACTGTTGCACATAAAACAACGTACATAACAGCGTGGGGGCGTTAAGGGCGGGCCGAGTGTAACAACTGTTGGAGCAATATAACGCCAACAGAGACGTAGGCTATTATTTGTTTACAACTTTGGTGCCAACTTGTTTTGAACATTGCATTTGTACTTTGATAAAGAAACACATTTCAATACCACACATGTATTTTACGATACGAAATGAAAACTGTAAACAAGCATTTAATATATAAAGTTGGAAATGTTATCGTTTGTTATTTGGATTCAAATAAAGTTATAGTTATATTATACTGTAGTTATGGCTATATTATACTGTTTATCCCAAAAACAAACGACACGAAACTGCATTATACTGTGTTTCCTGGAAATATCTGGGACAGCTTTTTTTAAATTTGTATTTAGGTAAACATAATTCGATCACGTTGCGGGATCACTGGCGTGAATTAAACGAATTTCCAAAATTCAATTTATATGTTTTTTGGGTTTAAACCAACTATTTGGGAAATTGAAAGATAACCCGCACGGTAAAATCCACCACATTGTTTTGAACCGGGTACTTTTATGGTATTTCACGTTTTGATCGATTTTTGGGGAACCAAGCGAGATATAAGGTCGCGTAAAAAAACAAAATGTGCAGAACAACATAATACATTTATATTTGTTGAAAAATCTCTAAAAACATTTATTTATATGTGTTCGCATTCTAGCGGCCGCATTTTAAGTCCGACTTGGTCCAAATTTGGTACACATGTTGGTTGTCTACGTCGCTTGGACGAGTTCGTCAGCCAAACAAATCCAATAACCGGAAGCACATTTTTTGACCGGAAGTATCTATGTTTTTAGATTTTTCCTACGAGAATGAATTATTTTTAGAGTTTTTTCTAAAAATAAAAATATAGGAAGCAAGCACGCAATGCATTGTGTATTGAAGATACTAACAATACGAGGGTTGGCGTGCGAAGCACGCTATGCCCTTTGTATTAAAAATACTCTCAATATGCGGAATGGCGTGCGAAGCATTATGCAGCTATTCAGCACCGTCGTGAATAGACCTACTTCCCAAATTATTGGTTGAAACCCTAAAACATAGGACTATAAACTTAATTTTGTAAATTTGCTCCACTCACATCAGCGGTTCAGCTGCGTGGTCGAATTATTATTTAATTACAATAAGGAAATATACTATACCTTTATGCATAACCTAATCACGACCCGTCCCTTCTCCTTGCTAATTAAGTCAAAGTACTTAAGAACTTGCTTAATATGATTGTGCCTGGGGACGTTCTATTAATTGCCGATATGGAATTAATTGACTACACAGAGGGAAAAGTTCATTTATTTTGTTCCTTCTTTGAAAGTTCATTAATTTCAATTCAACTTAATATACTATCGTGTTATGGTTCAGTTAGATGGGTACATACATACGTAATCAAAAATCAATTTGATACGAAATTAATTGAATGGACTGTGTTTAAAAACACTAGCTACAATTCTTTAATATAATTAATAATTTATTAAACTCTGTACATAAAATGGAATGTAGGTTTTACTTTATGAACTGGTTTTATTGTAGTAATACATTTAATAACTCAATATGACATTTTCCCAGAACATAATACGGTTTATTATACTTAATAGGAAATCAATGTTGTTTAAATTCTTTTCATCTAGGGCCTTTCAATACCAGTTCTCGTATCTTGCGTCATAATGAGAATTTAGTTTTTCTCTCAAATCAATGACGGAATTTTGGAAGCAAAATTTTCCGGGTCGGGTAGTAACTGAAATTTCAAATTAAAAATCTAACAATAGTTTAAAAGTACAATTTAAGAAACAAGAAAATTTGAAAATTTATTGTTTAAGACTGTTACATAATTTCTGCCGAATACCAGGTTTGTAGCATTTATTAAAATATTTATTAACCCAGTTGGAACCTTCCTACACACACAATCATGTTATGTTTTCTTTAAAATAAAGGTGTAGGATTAATAATAACCCCAAAGCTAAGATTGTAAATAATGTTAAATTTTCAAATGAAATTATTTCGTATATTTTATAACAGCAGTTATAATAAAGGTTAAAAAAACCATCAAGGCTCAGGTCTACACTTTAGTAAAAACCTAACCTAAAAGTTAGAAATACAAATAATTGCTTCAAAGTTTTAAATCAGCAGTTATTGGAAAAATTAGAGCAAGCAGCTGTTTTATCTGTTAATTTTATCATTTGGTTGCTATGGTAATAAATGTAAATACATGTGTTGGTTCATCTTTCTAGGAATAACCTAAGATTTTTTTTTTAAGACTAAATTTACAAAATATTGAAATAAAAAATGTTTTTATCAAAATGAGTTATAGCCAATGTTGCTCAGGGATAGTATAGCTTTCTAAAACTATTTTTTTAATCGGTTCAGTAGTTCCAGAGATTACCCCCTACATAGATTTTTTTTAACGTCCTGCTGTTTTGCACTTTAAGGCTAATGAAGACGGGACCTACGGTTTTACGTGGAATTGGAACCACAACCAATGATGTCTGTTAATAAATCATTTAGAAAATGTTTCGGGGTCAATGAGAATTGAACCCGGAACTTTTCCATTGATGGTTGCCATGGCGATTAATAAAGCTTTCACGCCTTAACAACCACGGCCATCGTGACTTCCTCCCCTACATAGAAACCAACAAACAAACATATTTAAACTCTTTATAATATTAGTATAGATAAAATAAAATTGTAGTAAAAATATTAAATAAACACCATGTTGCCGTTAGCACCAAGCAGTTTATCACGAAAACGTTTATCAACAGACCAAATATGTAATTCAAGCATGCAATAAAGGATTCACTCTTTAAAATAAAACTAGGGGACACCCCTGCGTGCTCCGCACGCCAACCCCCCACCCCCCAACTCCCTGTTGGAACCCGTTGTGTGCCGTTGGAACCCGTTGTATAGTCAGCAAGGCTCAGGTCTACACTTTAATAAAAACCTAACCTAAAAATTGATTTAAAATTTTAAATAAACTGTCAATGAAAATATTAGAGACTACAGCTGATTACTGAATCAACAATAAACATTACAAATCAGACCTAAAACACACCAACAATAACATAACCTAAATCAAATCATCTGTTGACATTTGAGTAAGTTTAAACTAAACAACTTATTTATTTTAAACTCAATTAGTTTATCAGCTGTTTAAAATCAAATTACAGTATTTCCTATTTAGCCTAGTTGTAGCATAGGCTACTGATGCATTTTTAAAATTTGGAATAAAACTAAAATAAAAGTGTAAATCAAATATTTAGCTTCACAGTGACTTAGAACTGGAAATTATCTTTTAAATAAAAAAAGAATCATCAAAATCGGTTAAGTTCAGGAAGTGAGTGAACTAAAATCAAGAATTTTTTTAAATATATAGATAAAATTCATATTGCAGTGCTCTTAGTAAAATTATTAATTATGCCAATCTTTACCTACTGTGACGCTGCAGTCAGTGATATGACTGTGAAATTGGCTAATAAACTCCAACACTCTCAAAACTATTGCGTACGATTTATTTTTTACTAACTTCGCTCGCAGATGTGATTAAATAAATGAAATGACTATCGTGTAAATAATGCGCCTTACCAGTACACGCAATTAAAAACGAATTTAGATCCAAGTTCCATGGCCCAAAAGCACAAAGTGAGTTTTGCCTAAACAGATCTATGTATCCCTTTTTAGGCATACGTAAATTATTAGCAGTTCACCAATGCACGCTAAAATTCTCTTGTCCCGCTAGTTCGTTACCCATAACACCCAAACGAAGATAAATATTAAAAATAAGGTTTTAATGTGTATTTAACATCGATGACTAATTACATGTTACATTATTGCATACTGTTTTGATATACAGGGGTGGCAAAAAGTCCCGGAACAACCCAATATATTTTTCCAGGTTCCACTTACACAATTGAAACTTTGCAAATTGTTTATGGGTATAAAAAACTACTTTTTTAGAATATGGCTGATTTTTCTCCTCCTCTGGGGGACGGCCCGTCAGGAGTCGGTGAAAAATCTTAAATGTAAGCATGGGTTGTTATGCATATAATTTTAAAGGTCTTGATGAGACAAACACAACGACATAATAAAAATGAAAAATGGATGATCCTGAAAAAAGTTATGGCTGTTCAAAGTTTTGATATGCTGCATGTTAAATGAGCTTTATTCTAAGTTTAATTTATTTTTACATGTTCCATGTATTACACGTTCAACTCAGCAAATTGTTTACGGGTATAAAGAACTACTTGTTTATGCTACAGTTGATTTTTCATCTCCTCTGGGCTGAATCAAGTTATTCAAACATAGAATAAGGCTGACGGGCCGTCCCCCAGAGGAGGTGAAAAATCAGCCATATTCTAAAAAAGTAGATTTTATACCCATAAACAATTTGCAAAGTTTCAATTGTGTAAGTGGAACCTGTAAAAAGATATTGGGTTGTTCCGGGACTTTTTTCCACCCCTGTATATAACTGTTATATATACGTGGTGTACAAAAAGTCCCGCACTGGTTGAATATGTCGTATATAAAGAAAATTTGAAGGTAGATGTGATTGAGGAACCTACTTTATGTAAAAATACTGTTTTATAAAGATTTCAAAAAATTGAGAAAATTGAGATGCCATCTTAGATCCGCCATTTTGAATGTAATTTTGTTTTTTTTAAATGGGAAATATAAAATACGAGTAAAGAAAAAGCGTTGTCAAATTGGTTGCTATGGCAATGAACACAGAAGAAACATTCGAGAAACATGCGTTTTGATTCATCAATTTAAACCAAGAGACGATCGTTCCGTCCAGCGTAGTTCAGATATTATCGTTAAGCACTGAAATACATTCAATAAACATAAAATGTTGGTTCATCAGTCTAGGCCTAACCTAAAATTATTGTGTATATATTTAATTTATTTTACTTGCCTTAACGACAACATACATACAATAATTTTAGGTTAGGCCTTGTTTATCTATACTAATAATATAAAGAGGTAAAGTTTGTTTGTTTGTTTGTTTGTATGTAGGGGGTAATCTCTGGCGCTACTGAACCGATTGAAAAAATAGTATTACTATTAAAAAGCTACAATATCCCTGAGTAACATAGGCTATAATTCATTTAGGTAAAAACCTTTTTTTATTTTACTATTTGTAAATTTAGTCGGAAAAAATCTTAGGTTAGGCCTGGAATGATAAACCAACACATGTATTTACATTTATTACCATAGCAACCAATTGAATAAAATAACAGATAATATAAATGTTTGCTTCAATATTTCTATTAACAGCTGATTTCAAAATTTCAAGCAATTATTTTTGTATTTCTAGCTTTTAGGTTAGGGTTTTAAAGTGTGGACCTGAGCATTGCTGGTTCTTTTAACTATTATTAACTGCTTTATAAAATATAAGAAATAATTTGGTTTGAACATTTAACATTATTTACCATCTTAGTTTTGAGGTTATTATTAATACTACAACTTTATTATAAATAAAACATAACGTATGTTTTTAGAAGGTTCCATTGGGGGTTGGCGTGCGAAGCACGCAGGGATCTCCCCTAGTTAAATGTATTTACAATGAATGGATATTTAACTGTGTTTACCACGTTAGCTTTGATGTTGTAATTAATTCTACACCTGTATTATAATAACATTAAACGTATGGAAACAGTAAATATTTGTATAAATAACAAGCTAATAAAGAACGGCAATTGAAAGATCAAAATTATGTGTGTATGTTGCCGTTAAGGCTGGTAAAAGAATTGAAGAAAAGGCGATATATTATGAACTTCTTTCCTGAAGGGGGTCCCACAACCGCACACATTTACTTTTTTTTATATATTATAATGTATGAATGTGCGCGTGAATGTTTATTCTTTTAATTCAATAAATACGTTAAAATTAGGCTATTTTATTTTGTAAGGGTTAAAAGCGGTTTTAGTTTAGCATTTTTCGTTATTTTTAATTTTTTTGTTTTTATGTACAATTTTGTTTGTCTTTATTATATACTATTGTATTGTATTGTTTTCGGCTTAAGTAAAGTGTGTCAATATATATACAAATTTTAATTTTCTAATCATTAAGTGTAAGTGAGGGCCTGATGGTCCTAACTTCACCCGAAATAAAGACTGTTCTATCTATCCTGTATACAGTTGACTAAATCAATAACCACGCAACTACTGTACAATGATTTCGATTCAATCAACGGAACGCTCCGAGTAGAAAGATAAAATCTTATCTTAGCGCCAGTAAATATAGTGCCAATTAGTTCTGTAGTACCCGCTGCAAAGTTGTAGCTCCCGGCTTCCATAAATTTTACTACATTTTAAAATGCAAAATGAGTTTCCACCTTTTCCCAGCTGTCTGTTCGTACTTAATGTAAATTTATAAAGATAACTTATTATAACTTTATTATTGCAGTTCTGAAGGCTTCTTTCCCTTCAATTTATTAATAGGCAAGGGGGCGAAGATCTTAAAGTCTTTAAATTTTACACAGGTACATCCCTCGAGACTAGAATCTCAATTTTAGGATACGTTAAAAACAACATACTTTTAAAAACCAGGGAGTACTACTATAGTACATAATTCCAAACGTTAATTTGAAAACCGACGGTGGATTGTTTCTGTTTGTTAACAATATATTGTTACATACAGTGTATTTAATAACAAATAGAAAAATAAAAATTGATATCTATACAATATACAAATAAAATTGAGTTTCTGACTGTGCTTACGAAATAAATATTTTTTTTAAACTCATATGGTTGTTCACACTTTTAAAAGAGCTATACATGGATTTTAACGAATTTCATAGCAAAGATGAGTTATAGAAGTGACTTTTATAAGACCTAACGTCGAGGAAAGGTCAATGAGCACCGATCATGGTCTCTAGAATACATTTTGGGCTGTCACTAAAAATTATATATATGTGTTCGCACTCTAACGGCCGCATTTTACGTACGATTTCGTTCAAATTTAGTACACACATTGGTTTTCTAAGTCGCTTGGACGAGTTTGTTAGCCAAAAAATCAAACAAGCACAACTTTGACAGGAAGTAATGTTTTGTTGAGTTTTAGATTCTTGGGTTTATCTAAAAGAAAATAAACATAGGAGATTATTCTGCACATTGTGCTTTTTTACACGACCTTATAGCAAGTCTGATTCCCCCAAAATAAATAACGGAAAACACCATAAAAGTACCAGCTTTAAATCATTTCAAGCAAATTTGCACCACACTTGTCAAGTAGGCCTGTATTTGATGCACGAAAAAAGGTTTTGACATTTTTTGAAAAACAACACCCTTTATGGCCAAACAAACCCCCAAAAATCAGTTATTATTAGCGAAACGAGAATCTTTAGAAATATGCGATTTTTGCATATTATGGTAGAGTACATTAAAGGCTACCAAATGTTATCAAAATCGTTAGTTATAAACAAATTAAAAGAAGAGATACCTATTCGTTTAACTTCGTATAACATATAAACATATTCGATTATTAATTTCTTCACTATAATATTAATAACTTCTAAATTATTTGATCTATCAATTTGAAATAAAAAGCTAATCAAAGATAATATTTTTATCTTTCTTTAAATATATAATAATGTATATAAATACAAAATTTTCACAAAGAGGCCTATACATTTCTAAAATCCTAATAATTGTACCATTTACCAAGTTAAAAATCCCTGTCAGCATACTTACGTATGCCTAGATAAAGTCCGTTGTTTTTAAATAGTATTTTTTAATTATGTATATTATGTGTATCTAATTAACCTGCCTGCGATTTTTCACGAAACTTACTAGTCGTATTAATAAGGATTTATTCATTACACTATTGACACGAAGGTGCTTGGTAGAAAAAACACTCCATTTTAATGAAAAAACCAACACAACATTTGTGGTAAATTCTCAAAAATTGATTGAGTTTATAAACAAGCATTTTACTGTAAGAACAATTCAAGGAAAATGTTAGTAAATTGTAAAGGATAAAATAGATAACATGAAAAAAGTGGTTTATAAACTGACATGTAACATTTGCAACGCAGCTTATATAGGCAAAACAGACCTTAGTTTTAAATGTAGGTTAAGTGAACAACTCGAAAGAAGTTAGCGGTTTTATATTATATATTCCGTGGAGTAATCCCTCTGTTTAATAAATAAGCACCAAAGAAACATTCAAACACTCTTCTTACTTTAATATTATTACATAACTTACATTGAAATAGTATGTACAGTTTGTGTTAAAAGTACATTAAAAAA
Organism: Philaenus spumarius; assembly: GCA_018207615.1. NCBI lineage: Eukaryota > Metazoa > Arthropoda > Insecta > Hemiptera > Aphrophoridae > Philaenus > Philaenus spumarius. The sequence goes on along the minus strand of JAGFPH010006968.1, from coordinate 52,732 downwards.
GACGACAAAGTAAGTGGGGAACTCGAAGTGAACGCTTAGTGAAATGTTTAAATATTTATTACTAGATAAACGCTTGTGTGCTCCGCACGCCAACCCCGTTGGAACCCTCTATACACGTAATCATGTTATATTTCTTCATAATAAAGGTGTAGGATTAATAATAATCCCAAATCTAAGATGGTAAATAATTTTAAATGTTCAAATCAAATTATTTCGTATATTTTATAGCAGCAGTTATAATAAAGGTTAAAAGAACCAACAAGGCTAAGGTCTACACGTCAATAAAAACCTAACATGAAGTTATAAATACAAATAATTTATTTAAATTTTGAAATCAGGTGTTAATGGAAATATTAGACAAACAGCTGTTTTATCTGTTATTTTATTAAATAGGCTGCAATAGTAATAAATATAAATACATGTGTTGGTTCAGCAGTCTAGGCCTAACCTAAGATTTTTTCCGACTAAATTTACAAAATACGGTATTGAAGTAAAAAATGTTTTTATAAAAAATAAATTGTACCCTATGTTACTCAGAGATAGTGTAGCTTTTTATTAATTAACTATTTTTTCAATCGGTTTAGTAGTTCCAGAGATTACCCCCTACATACAAACAAACAAATTGTACCTCTTTATAATATTACTCTTTATAATATTAGTATAGATTGATGAAATTTTGGGGTTTCCCATTTTTCTATAGTATGAGACCTAACGCAATCGATTCTATGCACATTAAAACCCTTGTATGCGAAGTTGATAACAAATCTTTATAGCCGTTTTCAAATCTGGATACATGCATACAGAAATCCTTCCTGTAATACTAAATGAGTGTCTGATTTTTTTCAATAATGTTAATATTAAGATTCTCCGTGTCAATGGAAAAAATAGGAAATTAAATTCATTAGAAATGTTAGAAATTATTTTTTAAATACTCGTACTAAATGATCAGGTATTCATGTCAAACTCTCCTTTGCTGAAATTTTAGTCTTTCAAGGGCCATAGGACTCCCACGCCCATCCACACCCACTTCTTTTAATTGTTAAGTAATTCTTCTCTGTTGTAATATTTCTATGTCTGTTTTCTATATTAGTCAGTTGTTAAGCGGCCTTGTCAATGACGTCACTGTCGAAACCATGGTCAGCAAAATTCAATGAATTTACTAAACATTTACTAAATAAATATAGTTTAAAAAAACTAAAAAACACGCTCTTAGAGCATATCAAACTAAAAAGTTAAAAATAATTTTTCAAATAAGCTTAAAACAATAATAAACGATAAATACTAGCATTATTGTAAAAAAAGCGTTGGGCGCTCGATGTACGAGAAATATGGATAAAGCGCCCCAAAACTTGTAAACTGATTTAGGTTAAATAACTCTATTTTTTTATTTTTATTTTCTCCACCCTATACGTAGTATATGGAGAAAGTATTGTTTTCGTAAAAATGTTCGAATTTGAATTTTCAGTTGAATTATCTGTTTTGGTGCTCCCAGAACCCCAAAAAATTGTTTAGTGCAATTATCTGTGTTGGTGCTCCCTGAACCCAAAAATATTTTTAGTGGAATTTTTTGTTTTGGTGCTCCCTGAACCCAAAAAAGTGTTTTTAGAGTGGTGTCTGTCTGTCAGTCTGTC
>JAGFPH010006968.1:6254-44150 GCA_018207615.1 Philaenus spumarius | reverse complement strand
ACAGAACGTTACAATATGGCGCCCGAACTGGGACAGAAAAAAGCAAACGATATTGCAACAGAACGTTACAACTTTCCACTTTATAACATAGTATAGATTTCATTTTATCTCTGTGGTAATGTCATTTATAACTTTACAATCTTTTGAACACTGTACTCACTTAATTAAAACTTTAGCTAATTAACTTATTTTAAAACTGTAGAAAACTAGAGCTGTATTTCTAAATGACCTTAGTTTTCGTAACTTTATTTTACTTTATTTGTTTGGAAATCTTATTATCTCATCAAACGTCCAACTCAGCACTTTAAAATGTTTGGTGCCCTGAGCACGCCTTTGCAGTAAATTCTCTCCAAACAGCATTAAGGAAAGGAAATGTAGATCTTAGCAATTTGAGGATTTCCCCCTTTCCGTATATTGGTTTCCAGTTTGGATCGGGCAACTTTGTACTTCTCGTGGCTGTTACGTTTTTACAGCGAGGACTGAACTTGAACGAATGTACAGTCTATAGACGTGACTAGGATTCCAAATGCAATAATAAAGGGGGCATTGTCACGCGTTATTGTATTTTATCATACACAATTTATTTAAAGTATTTGAAGATTTATTGAAAATAAATTGTTTCTGTTTGAAAATGTTTAGTAATATCGGACCATACATTTAGTGGCACCGACATACAGAGTGATTCACGAAGGTATGCAGAAACTTCGGGAGATCATTCTACATGTAAAAGTAAAGAAAAATCGTGACATAAACATAGGTCCGAAAATGCTTCGTTTTCCAGATATCCGCCATTTTGTTTTTTTTTACAAAATAATTTATATGTAGAAACATGTTTGACTGATTGAGTTCCAACTTGGCATGAAGTTTAACCGAACAATGGATCTATCTCAAGAAAAATAAGCGATTATGTTCAATCATTCGTTTCAAAATGGCAGCTGTTTGAAAATATCAAACCTAAATTACTCAAAAACCTTAGACAGTTTTGTAGCATTTTTGATTTCTTATCGCACGGTATAACTTTCAAAACAATCGGATGAAGGATAATAACTAAGTTCAATAAAATACAGCACATTTACATACAATATTGCTGCGTTTACTATGTTGGTGTAGGATGCCGGGTTGAACAAACCAATTATTACACATAACTTGAATATTCGATTGGTTTGACAATTACATTATTCGATAGGGAATCTATCTCAAGAAAAATAAGCTGTTATATCCAATAATGCGTTGTAAAATGACGGCTGTTTGAAAATTTCAAATCTAAATTACTAAAAAATAGTACATTTTAACAAAAAATTTCAAGATTCCTTTTTTTTTGTAGCCCTTTTGATTACCTATCGGACGTTGTAGTTGTCAAAACAATCGATTGAAGGATATTAGTTCAGTTATGTTATAATTGTTTTTTTTTTCAACCCGGCATCCTTTACCAACACAGTAAACATAACAAAATTGTATGTACATATACTGCTATTATCTTAAACTTAGCTATTACCCTTCATCCGATTGTTTTGAAAGTTAGACCATCCGTTAAGGAATCAAAAGGGCTACAAAAAAGATACCTTGAATTTTGTTGTTGTAAATGTACGGGTTTTGAATAATTTAGGTTAGAGATTTTCAAACAATTTGAAAAGCGTGATTGGACATAATCGCTTAGTATTTTTCTTAGGGTAGATCGTTGTTAGATTAAACTTCATGCCAAGTTTGAACTCAATCAATTAAACATTTCTCTAGTTAGCAAATTTTTATAGAAAAAATGAGCTATTGCAGTAGGCCTTATGGTAAGACACAAGGTCGGGAGTTGCAATAGAGCATCGATCATGGTCCCCAAAAGATGTTTTGGGGTGTCATTAAAAATCATATATATATAAGGATATAGGTGTTCGCACTCTAGCTGCCGCATTTTAAGTCCGATTTGGTCCACATTTCCTACACATGTTGGTGGTCTACGTCGCTCGGACGAGTTCGTTAGCAAAAATCCAACAACCGGTAGCACGTTTTTTGACCGGAAGTAACTATTTTGTGAGATTTTTCTTACGATAATATATGTTTTTTTAGAGTTTTTTCTCCAAATATAAATGTAGAATGTTATTCTGCACATTTTGCTTTTTTACGCGACCTTGTAGCTCGCTTGGTTCCCCCAAAATCGATCAAAATGTGACATTTTATAAAAGTACCCGGTTTAAAACCATGAGGCGGATTTCACCGTGGGGTTGGCGTGCGAAGCACGCAATACGTTGTGTATTTAAGATACTCCCAATACCCATTGGCGTGCGAAGCACTCAAGTTTTGTGTATTGAAGTTTTATTTATTGAAGTTTTGTGTATTGTATTCCCAAAATGAGGAATGGCGTGCGAAGCACGCAATGCATTGTGTATTGAAAATATTTCCAATATGCGGAATGGCGTTCGAAGCACGCAATGCTTTGTGTATTGAAGATAACCCCATGATGTGGAATGGTGTGCGCTGCATTTTGCAGCTATTCAGCACCGTTGTGAATAGACCTATTTCCCAAATTGTTGGTTGAAATAATAAAACATAGGCCTATAAACTTAATTTTGGAAATTTGTTCAACTCACGTCAGCGGTTCAGCTGCGTGGTTAAATTGTTATGAATTTTTTGTAAAAAAAAAACCAAAATGGCAGATATCTGGAAAACGAAGCATTTCCGGACCTGTGCTTGTATAACTTCTTTTCTTTACTTTTACATGGAGAATGAGCTTCCGAACTTTCTGTATATATCTTCGTGAGTCACCCTGTGATTCACTGCTGTGAACCGATCGACACATAATTAATGTAGAGCAAAAACTATTCAAGATACGACAATTTAAAGGTATATTCTTATGGGTTAATAGAGGCACACTAATATGCCCGGGCATTTGCCCAAAGCGATTTTGAGCGCCCAAAAACTGGGTGTTTATAAAAAATTTATTTTAAAGCAGTTTTAACTATTATATTTCATGTTTTAATTATTATAGTTCATGTTTTTAATCTTTAATTGCCTCCAGCGCTTAGTTGTGTTCTTAAAATTAACATTATCAAGATCCCATTAAAATAAACCCCTAAAACTTTTAATATTTTCAATGTGATGTTTTGAATAATATCTAATTTACTAACTGCTACTTAAGCAGGTTTCTACTCTGGAAGTAATAAATGTGTGCATAAGGTAAATTTATAATGAATCAATGAATAATTGAATTTATAGTTAAGTATTAAGGTTAAGTGCTTTTTAACAGCTTTGTATTTCAATAACATGAAACGGCACTTATAAAATAATTATTTTCATTTTGCTTTTATATGGTCCAACACTGGTTTAAAAAAGTAATTAGTTTATTAAGGAATTGAGTACGAAGACCTCAAGTATTGATTATGCCCATAACGATTTAAGACTGATTCCTCTTGTGTAATATACATATGTATAATTCTATATTTACATTAGCCAGATATTGTTAATAAAAACAAACCTATAAAGCTTATTTTCAGTCTGAATTATTTCCCATTGTTGACAAGTGAGAGTCAACACTTCCTACCAATAAAATAACATATTATACAAGTAATTATTTATTTTAATATAGGCTTTTATTTAAATATGTAAAATAAGAGGTTTAAAAAGTTATTTAGAAGAGTGGTCTTCAAATTAATTTCCATCAATTAGGTTTATTAGAATTTAATTGGATAAACGCCCTGGCGCTTATGGATTTTGGGCGTTTATTTGGGCATATGCCCTGGGCATTTGCCCTGACATTTAAACGCCCGGGCGTTTTACAGCACTACACACTAAGCAAGGCTTTTACAAAATTAATATTTTAAAGCATAAAATAGTGAAAGTTAGATAAAACAGCTGTTCGGATCGAAATCTTAACAAGACATGTTTGTTTGCTTTAATTACCGTAGCAACCAACTTATCAAATTTTAAATCAGTTTATTATTCTTCACACCAACAGCTTCTTCAGGTTATACTAGCAAACTAAAACCAAACACAAACAAACATCAACGAAACATCCTTACTGTATTATAATTTAATTTAAACATCTGTTGTTACATATTATAAATAAAACAGCTGATTTGGATCAAAAGCTTCACACATTTTTTTTCTATAGGGATACACTGTACCAAAAAAACGTTTACTGAACTCGTTTATATTTTATTACTATAGCAACAACCTTGCCAAATTTAGAATCATTTTAGCCAACAGCTTGACAACCAACATCTGTTTTAGCTCAAATTAACAAACTAAATACAAACAAAAATCAACGAACAATGCTTACTGTATTATAATTCAATTCAAACATCTGTTGTTATTATTGTTTTATTACATTTTATTTATGAATAAAACAGCTGATTTGGATAAAAAACTTAACATAATTTTAGGTTAGCCTTACACTGAACCAAAACACGTTTATTTGCAACCAATTTGGCAAATTTATAATCAGTTAATTATTCTTCACAACTAACAGTTTTTGTGGATTGGGTAAAAGAAATCAAGAGGCCTACTGTATTATAAGTCAAACCTCTGTTGATTTTTATATTGTTTTCTTTAGTTGGTAATAATCTAAATTTGTTTGAAATGTTGGGTTTTTTTAATATTAACGGTGAAATATAACGCATGACGTAATTCGAATTAATGTAGATGGTCGAGTATATTTCGATCTCTGTCTTACATTAGCTATAATCAATGCTTAGTCACAATTTATGAGAAAAAAATCAGAATACACAATAATCTTTTTGTAGTAGATTTGTCTACACTCGCCGCCGAGGTTGGTGAGCGAAGCGAACAGGGGTGCATCACCTATTCACTACTGTTTTAGTTATTCAAATTTGGCAATGTACAACAGTATGTTAATTGTGTTTTTGTTAGATTTTGAAGTTACATTTGTTTTACTAATTAGCTTCTGCTGTTTTCATTTATAAACCTTAAACCTGAGGTTTGTAATTGAAATAGTTCACATTTTTATAACTGAAGATTAGTATGAGGCTGGTAAATAGTTGATCTAAGACGTACTATTTTACTTTTTCACCATAGTATAGAGAAAGTATAGTGGTTGCAAAAAAAATTCGATGTTGAAATTTTTGTGGAATTTACTCAGTGATAATGTAGCTTTTTACTAGTAAAAATATTTTTTCAATCAGTTAATAATAATGGTAATAATAGACACAAAGACCGGCGTGTACGAAATATATTACTATAATAATATTTATACTAATATTATAAAGTTGTAAAATTTGTTTGTTTGTATGTAGGGGGTAATCTCTGGAACTACTGAACAGATTGAAAAAATAGTTTTCTAATAAAAAGCTACACTATCCCTGAACATTATAGGCTATAATTCATTTTTTATATTCAATATATTTGTTAAATTAAATGTGTAATTTCATTGGTTTCATTTATGCATTTTGAGACGTTCGTGCCTTACCTGTAAGTACCATTCAACTGACGTTTTTAGTTTTTACTGAAAATGTATACGATTTTCCGACACATTAACTGTTGTCTTCCAATATCACGAAACTTTAAAATTTGTCGCAACAGCTGTAGTTACACAACCAGTTGGTGTAGCGTTAAAATGAAAACGTTCAACATTTGCTCTGTTATTAGTCTTTAGAGCAGCTGAGAAAACAGTGCAAGTTGACAAATAAATAAATATATTCAATTAGCTTGATTCAAACCGTCGCATTCAATGATTACATGGTCTGATACAACCCCGTTGGAACCTCCTATATACATAATCATGTTGTGTTTTCTTTATAATAAAGTTGTAGGATTAATAATAACCCCAAAGCTAAGATTGTAAATAATGTTAAATGTTCAGAACAAATTATTTCGTATATTTTATTTCATACTAGGGGAGATCTCTATGTGCTCCGCACGCCAACTCCAAAGGAACTTTCTAAAAACATATGTTATGTTTTATTTATAATAAAGGTGTAGTATTAATTATAACCTTAAAGTAAGATTGTAAATAGGCCCTAATGTTAAATATTCAAGTTAAATTATTTCTTAACAGCAGTATAAAAATGGTTAAAAGAACCAGCAAGGCTCACGACTACAGTTTAAAAAAACCTAACCTAAAAGTTAGAAATACAAATAATAGTTGTTTCAAATTTTGAAATCAGCTGTTAATGTATATATTGGAGCAAACAGCTGTTTTATCTGTTATTTTATTCAATTGGTAGCTATGGTAATAAATGTAAATGCATGTTTTGGTTCATCTGTCTAGGCCTAAGATTTTTTCCGATAAAATTTACAAATATTGAAATAAAAAATGTTTATATCAAAATGAATTATAGCCTATGTTACTCAGAGATAGTGTATCTTTTTATTAGTAAAACTATTTTTACTTTCTCACTATACTATAATAGTATAGAGAAAGTATAGGTAGTGATCGTAAAAAAATTGATGTTGAGATTTTTGTGGAAATATCCGTTTTTTAATCCCATGAGTCCCAAAAAGTGGTTTTTACAAAATGTCTGTATGTATACAAAGGTAGAGCGAAAACTATTCGATCGATTTCAAACAAATTTGCACCAGACATGTCAAGTAGGCCTGTAGGCCTATAGATGCACGTAAAACGGGTTTGAAAAATTTGGAAAACAACCCCCTTTTTGGCAAAAAAATCCCAAAAAATCAGATATTATTTTTTTATAAAAAAACAGCTATAACGATGTTAACAAAATTTGGCTTATTTGTAGCCTTTAATGTACCCTACGATATGCAAAAAACCTCATCTTTCTAAAAATTCTCGTTCAGCTAATAATAATAATAATAGATTTTTGGGGGTGTTTTTGGCCATAAAGGGGGTTGTTTTTCAAAATGTTTTAAAAACCTTTTTTCGTGCATCTATACCTATTGGCCTAATTGACGTGTTTGGTGCAAATTTGTTCGAAATTGATCGAATAGTTTTATCTCTAGATAATAATAATATTATTTATTAGTTAATCTCCTACTTTAATAAATCACCTCTCCTACCCCACCTACAATTATGAAGTCACAGTGAATCTGTTTAATAATTTAAATATGTTTGTGAGAAAGTATGTGCCAGTTTCTGGTACCGTTTATTTAATTTCAAATTTGAAAACACTTTTTCTCTGTATAAAACAAGCGATTTATAATCAGGTTTTAATAAAAAAACGTACATTAACACGGTATGTGAAGGTTAACAGAATCATACGGGAATAAATTGTCTCTTTATAAAGCTGCCTAGAGTTGCTAGTCAATTAAAAAATCAGGGGTACAACGTATCTTATAAAGGTAATTTATAATCTTCAAATATAGTATTTAAAAAGTCTGTAACTCTATTGAAACCATGTAACTTAACCACTTCCCCCGAGAATCATTACAGAACTTGTTGAACGTTAGTTTGGCGTAATACCCAGCATTAAGTCTTGTTGCACGTTCTACCTGTTGCATTTTGCCTAATGGCAAGCAGCCAACTTTCCTAGGATAAATCATCGTTTGTATATTATTTGTTTAGGATCATTATAGAATTTGTCACATCCGTTGCATTTAAGTTTGTACTCATCAAAACAATTGTATTTTAATTCACTTTAAAACTATATCTGTAGACTAAAACATTTCAAATTAAAACAGTACACGATATTATATGAAAATAATCATTCGAATAGAGCACGGATTGTGTGCAAAGGAATAAAGTCATAAAATTTAATATTCTACAAAGATGTATGTGCTGAGCATTAATAAACTCTAAAGGAAAATTCAATGATTAAATTACACAAAAATGTGCTAAACAAAACATTTAAATTTAAGCAGTAAATGTTGTCATTGATATATTAGTAACTACCAAAGTCAGAAAGACTTATAGTAAGAATAAAAATCTTAAAACAAATTAATGAAAACAAGTCATGAAGATAAAATAATCAAATATCAAAATCAGCGAGCTTCTGGGACTAATATATTTGTATCGCCTAGTAAATTGTAAAAATAATAAAACCAAGTAATAAAGTGTTAACCTTAGAACTGTTAATGTTAACGTTTTTCCGAAATCAAGCCATTATTATTCAGCACGCATATTTTCAAAAATTCGCCAACTATAGTAATTATAAACCAATCCAAAAGTGTTCCATAGTTTTTTTTTTTTTGTAGAGAAAGGTTCAAAGAATTTATATATGCCAGTATAAATAATGATTGATGTAAAATTTACAAACTTATAAGCTCAAGAAACAAAAATGTTTAGTAACGAAAGGAAAAAGTTCAACTTTAGGCCTACATAAAACGTAGTAAACATTTTTTGTAATTTTTTTCTTAAATGTAAAAGATTTTCGTAATTTAGTTCTGAGTATACAAATATTTATCAATTTCAAGTTTCGTATTTTGAAAACACCAGTTTTTATGTTCTCACTACAAGGCTGCTAACAAAACAGGCCTAGTTTGAGTAGTAATATATTAATTACTTTTGCCCAAAAGTGAAATAACAAAGTGTAGAGAATAAATTAAAGAATTTAAATGTATACTTGTAAATTATTATTTTATAAAAGTATTTGAGTTAGCTTTACTTGAATCACAAAATGAGATAAAACAAATGAACTTCATGCGGACAGTGGGGATTAAAAAAATAACCGTTGAAGAGCTCGGAAACAGCTGTAGTATGTATTATGTGCAAGTCTGTACTTTCAACTGCTGTTTGAATAACATCTAACCAGTGAAATAAGGTTTGCTTTACACCAAAAAAAGATTGAACTTTGGTCAATAATTAGATATAAAAAAGTCTATTGAAATAATTCAAATTATAAGATTTATCTCGAACGCAAAATGTGCTGTTTTATTGGTTGAAATCTGTCCAATTGCATCAAGTAAAATTTATATTAAAAGTAAATTCTAAAAGTACATGTTGAGAAACTGTATATTAAATAATGTTTGCAGTTTTTCGAGTATAATTTGCATGTCAAAGTAGTATCAACGCCAAAATTCAACAATTGAAACACTGAAGCCCCAACCATAAGTTCGGTAAATAATACTATACAAATAAACTGAAAACCATTTATTTATAGAGTTATTCTAATTCCCTGTTGTAAATTTCGTGAACCAAGTTACCATCATCGGAGGGTTCTAAATTTAAACTCATAACCTCCTAAAAACATAACTCATAATGGAATAATGTTCTTATCAGTTTAGATGTAGAACCCCGCCAATGATGGTAACTTTGTTACCAAAATGTACATCAGGGAACTCTATCAATAAATGTTTTTCAGTTTATTTGTGTAGTGTTATTTACCCAACTTGTTGTGGCTTCAGTGTTTGTAATTGTTTACATTCCCAACAGCACTCATTGAACATCTATTTAAAATTCAACCTTTGTACGTGAATTCAATTACAATACAATTAATATAAATCGGAAACATTGTATCTATCAAGTTAATGATACGTCATGTAAAATGGTTTACTATTAATTATACATTTTATTCAAACTCATAAAACGTCTCTGAAGTTATTTCTACCAAGTGGCTTAAGTCAACTCTCAAGCCAAACAAGTTTTGATTTGAAAAGCGATCTGTTGAAGCCTCCAAATTAAAACTTTGTATACATTAATTTATCTTACAAGGTGAATGCACATAAAATCATGCCATCTTTCCATGGTGGTATATTAATTTATACAGGGTAATTCCCGAAGATATGCAGAAACTTCGGGAGCTCATTCTACAAGTAAAAGTAAAGAAAACAATTATACAAACATAGGTCCGAAAACGCTTTGTTTCCAGATATCCGCCATTTTGTTTTTATTTTTACAAAATAGTTAATATCTAGAGAAATGATTGACTGATTGGGTTCAAACTTGGCATGAAGTTTAACCTAGAAACGGTCTATATGCGATTATATCCAATCATAAATTTAAAAATGGCGGCTGTTTGAAAATTTCAAACCTAAATTATTCAAAACTGTACATTTTAACAAAAAATATCGAGACACCTTTTTTGCAGCCCTTTTAATTCTCTATCGGATGGTGTAACTGTCAACACAATCGGATGAAGTATAATAGCTAAGTTAAAGATAATAACAGCAAATGTACATACAATATTGTTGTGTTTACTGTGTTGGTATAGTATGCCTGGTTGAACAAACCAATTATTACACATAACTTAACTATTAACGTTCATCTGATTGTTTTGACCATTACACCATCCGATAGGTAATCAAAAGGGCTTAAAAAAATGTGTCTCGACATTTTGTGTTAAAATGTTCGGTTTTTGAGTATATTAGGTTTGAAATTTTCAAACAGGAGCCATTTTGAAACGTTTTATTGGGAGTAATCGCTTTTTTTAGATATCCTATTATTAGGTCATAGTTTGACTCAATCAGTCAAACATTTCTTTAGATATGAATTGCTTTGTAAAAATAACAAAAATAAAATGGCGGATAACCCTGAATTAACATCTTTCAAAGTACATAGATTGAAAACATACATTCCTCAGAACACATCCACAAACATATGACGTTATCTATTTAGTAGATTGTAGAATATTCGAGTACACGTGGAATTCTTAGTTTTCCCTAAACTAACGTAACCTAAACCAAGAAGTTAGTTCGATAAAACACGGATTTGGAACTTAATTGTTGTTGTTAAATATACACAAACGCTAACTATTTTCTTACAATACTTTTATTAAAAACATTCTATTCAAATGATTGATACAAGATTAGATCCAAACTATGTCAGGCGTTGAGGAAGGAATGCAATTACTGTGGAGTCCTTGTGCCTAGCTTTTAAGGATATAAAGATGGAAGTGCTTAGAATTTGTAATGAAATTTACTGGAAAATAATCTAATATACAGTAGTTGGACATCATCGTACTTAAATAATTAAATTATCATAAATATTAATTTGCCCATTACGTCAATTATTTTTCAAAAGAATTTTATAGATGAAGTGTAATTTTAAACATTTTACAATTCAAATTTACAGAAAATAACGAAAGTATCACCGTATTTTAAAAATAACTTTCAATTAAAAAAATTACTTGGTGTTATTTAAACGGGGGAACAATTCTGTAAGAACTATCTCTTAGTTTGGAAGAAGCAGTTAACGTGAGCTCTTGACAAATTTACCGATTTGAAGCCCAAACATTCCGACTTTCCCCAAAAATACACAATTTATCATTTCCTCCATTTACGTTTGTTAATGGTTGTTTTTAAAAATATTTCAAAACCTTTTTCGTGCATCTATACAGGCCTAATTGACATGTTTGGTGCAAATTTGTTCGAAATCGATTCAATAGTTTTCTCTCTAGCTAATAATAATAATATTTATTAGTTAATTTCCTACTCTAATACAATTATGAAGTCACAGTGAATCTTTTTTATACTTTTAATAAAGTATGTGACAGTTTCTGGTACCGTTTATTTAAGTGCGGAATATTAGCTTTGTTTTTGTTAATATAATTTTCTATATTTTTTTTGAATTTTTAAACTAAATTATAAAACATGTTCTTTATTTCAAAGATAGTGGCTGGTTGAAGGAGTGTTATGCCTGTACCAACTTAGTTTTTAACAAAATTTTTATTCACAGAAGTTAGTGAATTTTTTGGAAATGTGTGTAATAAAAATTGACCAGTTTCAATAAAATAATCGGCATATTATATTTTAGCAAAGTTTAAAAAGTAGACATTTTTTCAGTAGAAATATTTGTATGCTTAAAAAACTTGTGTTTATTTTAAAATGGGAATGATAGGATAGACAAGCGAAATTGCAACGTATTTGTAAGAAGTAACTTTTTTCTATTTTTGTTTGTTTATAGTATTGGGGTAGTTAAAATATTTTCATTTTGTTTTATTGGTTGTTCTTCACTAATTTAAAATCTTGTTATATTGTAATAATTTAATGATTTTTTAGACTCTAAATAAGGCTAAGTCTCAAATTTATGATGGATTAAGCTGAGTGCTTCAGCCTCTAGCCTATACTAATATTATAAAGAGGTAAAATTTGTTTGTTTGTGCAGGGAGTAATTTCCGGAACTACTGAACTGATTGAAAAAATAGCTTTACTAATAAAAAGCTACACTATCCCTGAGTACCTGGTTAACACAGGCTATATAATTAATTTTAATAAAAACATTTTTTATTTCAATATTTGTAAATTTAGTAAAAAAAATTATTAGGTTAAGCCTAGACTGACGAACCAATACATATTTCTTGAATGTATTTACATTCATGACCATAGCAACGAATTGAATAAAATACCAGATAAAACAGCTGTTTTCTCTAATTTTTCCATTAACCCTAGAACCGGCAAATAACACCGGGATGCGATCACATCGTGTTGAGTCAACACATTTGTAACGGGTGATTGTCTCGAATATTTGACTCTCTAAAAATCTTCCAATCTCAAAAAGACAAAAACCGTTGGAAAGGAATAATTTAAACTTTAATTTTTGTTTTTACAAGTTTTTTTTCTAAAACGTTTATTGTGTATTACATATGTAATCATCGTTGCAGTTAATTAGTTTTCTACAAATCGATCGGCTCCCGAATATTCATCGGACTTCATTATAAAACGTATTAAAATAACTCAACTTTCGTCCCTCTCTACAGCCCGCCCAGTATTTTTTCTGAGTCGAACCTATATACCGTTGGATTCGTCACCATTTCCACTATCTAAAACTGCCATCCAATCAAAAATCGGTCAAATAGTTGTAAAGTAATGGGGCGTTTTGTAGACCCCCTGCAATTGGTATTTTTTCAACCAATAAACAGCCTTATTTATAACACGTGATATGTGAGTGATCTAATTCTATATTTTGAAATATTTTTATATGTTTGTACAGAGGATGCATCAAGCTACTATTTCGTGTAAACCAAATATGTTTTTCTCGAACGGCTTGTTGTCTACGACCGTGGGAAAGAGACATTGTTATAAGGTTCTCAAACCTAGGCCGTAAATTCAAATTTAACGGCTTTTTGCCCTATGCAGCGTATAGCCGAGCAACCCGTGTCCTTGTATTCCAAACACCAACTAGAGATTTCCGTATTTGTCCTCACTTTTGTAATTCAAATAATTCCAAGTCAAACACTTTTATGAAAAGATAATTTACTAGTATAGAGTTCAATTCTTTGATTTATTCTATACACTTTGTTATAATAATATTTGATTTTTGAGCAATGCATATATTCCTAAATTACGTTTCAAACTTGGCATAGTTTTGATAGCAGTCTTGTAGTAGGGAACATAAAACTGGTGTTTTCAAAATAAGAAATTTGAAATTGATAAATATTTTTATACAGTTCTATTTAGAACTATATTACGAAACTTTTTACTTTTATGGAAAAAATTACAAAAAATTTTTACTACATTTTATTTATTTATTTTTATTTTATTTTACTGTCACATTACATTTTATATTATAGCTATAGCTATAAAAACATAACATAGCTGTCAACAAAACATAGAAAATATAAAAACAGATAAAATTTTAGTGCCTTAAAGCTAATTTATACTAACCTAATTACAAATTTAAAACATCACATTATCATTTAAAAATTCATTTACATTGTAAGTAAGCTTTCTCTATCAAAAACTCTTTTACACATTTAAAAAAAAACAAACATTTTTAATTTCCTTAATATGCAGAGGAAGCTTATTAAAAATTTTTTTGCCCATATATTCGCTAGTTCTTTCATATATATTACTGCGATGTTTAGGTAGTTGGAAGTTTATTTTGTTCCTAGTCCCATATTGATGAACATTTTGTTCGTCCAACAAAACATCATGGTTGGCTTTAATAAATAATAAGCATTTCAAAATATACAAAGATGGAAGTGTCAACAGTCTCCTGTCCCTAAAAATTGTTTTGCATGAACTAGTTTTACTCAAACCATACATGCAATGGACATACTTTTTCTGAATTTTAAAAATTGAAATTAATCCTGTTGCACCTCCCCAAAGCAAAATTCCATATTGCATGACAGAGCAAAAACTGCCTTGGTAAATCATTACTCTGGTTTTTAAATCAATTATATTTCTCAATACTGACATCTGGAAGCATGAAGTATTCAATTTTTTTGAAAGTATCTTAAAAAAAGGCTTCCAGTTCAAATTTTTGTCAATATAAAGTCCCAAAAATTTTGTTATATGTATGGAATTATGCTCTGCACCTTCAAAACTGACCTTCATTTCTATTGGCTGTCTACTCTACCTAAAGTTGAACTTTTACCTTTCGTAACTGAACGTGTTTTGTTTCTTGAGCTAATAACTTTGTAAATTTTACATCTGTGATTTTTTACTGGCATATATAAATTGTTTAACTCTTTCTCTACAAAAAAAGCTATGGAACACTTTTTGGATTGGGGTTCATTTACTATTTTTGGCTTATTTTTGAAAAAAAATGTTTGCAAACGCCAAAAAATCTATTTTTGTTAACATTGCCGGTTCTAGGGTTAAAAAATAGAGCGTTTAAAGTCACAAAACTACTAAATATTATTTATGTAGTATAAGTTTTGTCAATAATCTCACCCTTAGTTTCAGAGAACTGCACAACGCATGCGTATAACATATACATACTACTTTGAAAAGTAAACCTTCCCATACCCCGCAAAAATGTGAAATATGTAATTTTATTACTTTAAATATGCTAAATATATAAAACTGAAGTGCCTTCTTGTGGTGAGTTTTATAGTAATTTCAAATTTACAATCAACAGCTGATTAGTGGAATCTCACTACATGTTTCTAATAATTCGACAGTTGATCAAAGTTTTGACTTATTTTCTTGATTGTTAAACCGGTATAAGTGTGTTCGTTTTTAAACTTTGTTATTTTGTTCAGTGGTAAAATATTTACTAACAAGGAGATTAGAAAATTACCAGTTTTGAAAAGTTTATTATACAGGGTGGACCAGCTAAAGTGTGACAATATCTAACTTTTAAAATACGATTCGGACAAAAATGTTTAAATAGAACATCTACCCTTAATTTTTGATACCTTTTGGCCTGTGTATAAACATTTTTCAAAATCTTAATTTTTTAAATGGAAATCCCCATTTGTATGATTTTTTGGATTGTATGGGCAATTTTAAGGCTTTTTTGTTCTTTAAATTTGTTTTGATAAACTAACGGTTCTCATGTAAAATGAAGTCGAAGTTTCATTTTCTTGCAGCTAATCACTCATAAAGGTTACAATAACCAACTTCTAAACCATGCTTCAGACAAAAAACTTTTTTTGGGGCACTTGCCCTTAATTGTTGTCACCTTTTGGACAATGCATAAAAAATTTCAAAATAGTTAGGTCTACAGGTAAAAAAAAATAAACATACTCTTTTTATGTTACAATACTTTATCAAAGTTGTTTTATCATGGTGTACATTAAAGCAAAATGACATAAAATTACTCTAAAAATGTAAAAAATATTTTACAAGAAGTCCTCGAAATGATTTCCTTTCATTGCGATGCAACTTATCATTATGTCATAGAAATGTTGTCGAACTCTTTGCAGCATCAGTGGTGTTACTAGCAAACAGGCCTGTCTGATTCTTTATTTCATGTTGGCTCTTGTTGTGGGCGCGGTTTCCATGATTCGTTCCTTAAGAAATCCCCAGAGGAAGAAATCCATCACAGTAAGATCTGGCGAGCGAGCTGGCCAGCTTACAGGTCCTCCTCGTCCTATCCATTTTTCTGGATAGAGTTGGTCCATCATAAGCCTACTGCAGACAGCGAAGTGCGATTAGCTGTAAGAAAATGAAACGTCGACTTCATTTTACAGGAGAACCGTTAGGTTTATAAAAAAAATGTAAAGAACAAAAAGTCTTAAAATTGCCCATAAAATAAAAAAAAAGTCATACAAATGGGGGGTTTCCATTAAAAAAAAATTAAGTCGGCCGCCATTTTGGATTCAAAAGGTATTAAAAATTAAGGGCAGATGTTCTATTTAAACATTTTTGTCCGAATCGAATTTTAAAAGTTAGCTATTGTCACACTTTAGCTGGTTCACCCTGTATAATGCTTGACGTGTGTACAGAACACACAGAAAAATGTTTGCAGGCTATATACATGTTTATGTGTATGTTAATAATCATATATTAATCACACGACACAGTTGGACTTAAATATAACCATAATTATTGATTTTCAAAAATCGTTACCGTAGTGCACAGCTAGTGTTTCATTAACTGTAAACCTGGGTTGGAAGAACAAATACCCGGTGGCCATTTGGTAGTTTAAAATATTCAGGACGAAAAGTTGGTTGAGGAAAATTAACCGGGACACAGAACAAACCACTGAGTGATTTTAAAATATGAGGTGCATTGAGTGTAGCGATATAAAATAATTCTGTGGTATGAAATAATGTGGGAGGAAGTCAGGAATAATAGTTTTTTTGGAGTTGGTTGTAAATAAATCAACAAATGTGATAGTCATCTCATGAGAGTCATTAGATGTAGGCATAAAGTATCCTTTCTGAGAATACATGTTTAGTGAATACCCTAATTTAGTTTAATGGATTTTTATACAAATCTAAAAGTATAATTGTATGGTTCAAGTTCCTAAAACATATAAACTTAATTTTAGAAATTCACTCAACTCACGGCATCAGTTCAGCTGCGTGATTGAATTATTTTTTATCTACTTAAAATGAGTAGGAAATACCCAATTTCTGTGTAGATTAGATTATCAATGAACATTTTACAAGAGATTTATTTACATTTCTTTACGACTAAGAGAGAAAACCTTTTGCAATATTTACACATATAACTGTTTTAAATAAAGATCTAGGATTGATCATAACTTCAATTCTTAGTTGGTAAATAATATTATTATACACTTAGGTATTTCTAAAATGTCAATAGCCTATCTTACTTGTATAAAGCTAGACGGTAACACTGATTCACTGACATTAATTACTAGGCACTTGCCGTAATCGGACCCCCCTCGAACTTATACTTGAATTAAAGCTCTCGACGAGAAACGTTTGAGAAAATTGCCAGAATTGAACATTTTTTAATTTTAGAAGCACCTTTTGGGCGGGAAATTTTTTAAAGATTTTTTTTTTGAGCGCGTTTAGCAAGAAAACGGTAAGAGATAGAAAAAAATGTTCAGTACAAAAGTTGTAGACAATTTAATTTCACACGGGAGATTTTCCATCAGATTCAATATCCAATCATCCGTTCAGCCGCTATTCACCCGAGAAGAAGCTCCGGCACACAATCCTTCAAATTTTCCAAGTTAACCTTATGGAGATAATGTTTAATGAGTTTGAGTCATCTGCCAAATAAAACAGCCCATTTATGCTAGGTCACCTATGTACAAACGAGCCAATTAACGAGATTCTTTAGCGAATTTTCCAACTGCGAGCGAAGCAAAGCGTCCAGGGGCAGAGCCCCTAGTTAAAAATAATTACTGTAAAATACGGCTGTTCAAACCCACCTAGCGATTTTTACTGCGGTTGGAGTATATCTGATCCAAGGCCGAGGGCCGGAGTACACAATTTTTCACTGCTACGCCAATTTGAAATTTGTAAACATGTGCGTCCTTAGCAGTGAACGTGTTAACACGTAAAATCATCTCAAAAGATAACATTTTTAGAAGCTGCGTTGTTCATTTTAGTAACTTATACACTTTCAGTTTGAAATTGTGGAACTTTATATAAATGTTTCCACCTACAAGGCAATTTAAAGTTACGGTTGTATCAATCAGCGTCGAGAGACAATTAGATTTCAGAGAATGTGTTGTGAATGTAACATTAGCTCCAATGTGTCTGTTCGCATATCTTAGTTAGTTAGGTCATTACATGTGCGGCATGGTAAATTTAACGAAACATACCATTCAACATAATCTCCAAGTTCAATCCCGTTCGTTTCCGAGGGCAGGCGATTTCGTAGGTTCTAACCTGACTTAATTACCTGTATTATTCCGCTCCGTAGACTTCATCCTCCAGCCTGTCTGTTTATTAGCGAATTTCCATAGGAAAAATGAGCTATTGCAGTGGCTCTTATGGTGAGACCCAAGGTCGGGAGTAGCAAATGAGCACCGATCATGGTCCCCAGAACACGTTTTGGGGTGTCTTTAAAATTCATATATATTATACAACGAACCCCACGTTGGCTGCTCCAATTATACAACGGAACAATTCAACGTGTTCTTTTGTTGTATAATAAGTTACAACACCTACTGGAAGCCTTTAGCCAAAATTTTATCTTTAGCTTAGGTGATGCAACTGGGTGTCTGATACCTATTTCTATAAGTATTTCGACTGACTCTAACACTTTAAAATAGCTTCCAGAAATTAATAAGTTTACTAGCTCTGAATTTAATTTACGAGAACTCTTGATTATTTTTGATCTCAGGGAAATGAGAACAGTGGAACAGCCCTTATAACTTACCTTATTTGTGCTTTGATTATTTCTACAGCTAAACACATTTATTAGACTATTTCTAATAAAGGAAATTATCATGAATGGATAACCATAAACAGGTAATTGATTACTCTCAGTATTTCAGTATAAAATTTAATAATTAATTTATTCAAAATCAAAATCAAAACTTTTTCAAAATTAAACACAAACAACTCACTTTTCTCACTGTCTGCTTGTACATACAATTTCTATCCAATATTAATGTTAAACCTATAATTCTAATTTCTAATAGGCTTGGCAGACAGTCTAATTTTATAATCAATTTAATTTTAATTTATTTGAATTTAATTTATTTACATTTATTATTTAAATTTAGGGAATATCGATTTTACATTTATTTAATTTCTGATTTGAATTTAATTTGAAACTAACCTATCTCAACCAGTACTTTAAATATTTTTATTGAATTTACTCAGGCAATTAATTAAAATGGGGGACAACGTATTCTCGTTTACACAGACCTTAATTCAGCGTTTTTCACCTCCGGTTTTCCGTGATGGATGCCGCTATGTTGA
This sequence comes from Philaenus spumarius, assembly GCA_018207615.1. Taxonomy (NCBI): domain Eukaryota; kingdom Metazoa; phylum Arthropoda; class Insecta; order Hemiptera; family Aphrophoridae; genus Philaenus; species Philaenus spumarius. Next base: position 25,290 of record JAGFPH010006968.1, on the reverse strand, counting down.
TGGGCTGGTGCTGGAGCTGATATGATGCTGTGTTTGGTAGCCTGGATTTTCTGATTCAAAGTTGTTGGGTTGATATGATGGCTACAGATGTACTTGAAGAGCAGATCTGGTAGAATCTAGTAGAGTTACAGTTGATCCTATTTCTTCCTTGGTTCGTGAGAAGTGAAGTTCCGTTTAGAAGATCATGTCCTGAAGGATTGCCTATGTCGTCTCAGTATCACCAAATAGAGTTATTTTTGCATTAACTCATTTGGATAGGCCGTAGAGTTACTCCTGAAGAACTAATTCTGACTTGTAGTTTATTTTTGAAAGTTATTTAAGTTAACGAAGAAAAAATATAATAGTAGTGCTCGTGATACTAAGGTTTTTTTAACATAACACGTAGTATACGAACTGGTAGAATAATATTTGCTGCAGAGTGACGTAAAGTCTACATTCGTAAAAATTTGAATCTAGAGTGAGTTTTTGGATTTTCCGCGTTCAAGCCTTTATACACTTCGTGACGTCATTTCTTACATACCCTTTCCCTCATTTTTTTAGTATGCTAATTATCCTTTTGTATTAACTTTTTTGGTCTAGAAATATGTCTAAATTCGCACTGGTTAAATTTATCTAATTTTCTTCTTTTCTTTTCCTTCCATTTTCCTGGAAAACACCAATTTCCCTGGTTAATTTGGTTGTTAGTTGACGCCCCTTTCTGTAACCACTGCTTCATCCCTTCCACTTTGACCATTGCATCTTACTTGTTTTTGATTTCTCGCTGTATCTTTTTTTCCTTTTCATTTTTCCTTAATTTTCCTTTTTCACATTTTCCAGATTGTTTTTGGCTATCCGTACGTTTTTGAATCGTGTCTGTACTGTGATTTTTACGCGTGCGCGGCAGGTCTACGCTTTTCCGCGACTTCCGCTACTGTCTTTCGCGTTCAAAGTCTTTTTTGTTTGTTTACGCCGATTGTCTTTAACACCTGTACAGTTCTAACACTTTTCACCATTTTTACTTATTTTTTCTCTTCTGGGACTTAGCCTACAATCGCAAAAATGTTCTTTGGGGGTTTTTTATTTACTACGCGAAAAATATTTAAGTTACTGGTTTCCTAACGATACAATGTTAATCTAACCCTAAATCTCTTTACTTTATTATTATTTAAAATTCAAAAATTCAACTTTTATTACTTTAAAAGGCGTGAAAACTCTCACCATTTTATCTTAATTAAATTTTACTTTTTGTTCCCTTTTTTACACAGAACTATTAATTCTCTAATAACTCTTGTGAGTGAAAACCTTTGATTTTAATTATTTCTCCCTTTTTAGGGTGTGTGAAATTTGACACTTAAGCTAACGTTTTTATTTTCAATAATTTGACTTTTTCTTATTTATCCTTTTATTTTTATCTACTTATGTAGATTCCAAAAATGTCTGACTTTTTCAGTTTCGAGTTAAATTGAACTTTTCCCTTAACTTTAACCCCTGTTTACTTTGGTAGTGTTACCTTTTATGATTTGAAATTCACACGGCCGTAACTCACGCGTTTAGCGCTACGTATTAAACCATGAAAATTACAAATGCATAAAATTCCTGGATTCCTTTATTCCCCTAAAACTCAGCTACTTTCAGGCTAAGTCAGATTTCTTTTCTTGACGTGTCCTAGATCAAGGTTCGTTTTGGGAGATAAGCCTTGCTAGATTTAACTTGTATTTTTGACTAACAATTGACACTCACCGAAGTCCGGCCTTGAAAACATCGAATTTTATAACTTAATATAAAAACCGATTTTTTACGCCTTATAACGGCTAATATCCGTTGTAATATATATATGTGTTCGCACTCTAGCGGCCGCATTTTAAGTCCGATTTGGTTCAAATTTGGTACACATGTTGGTTGTCTATGTGGCTCGGACGAGTTCGTTAGCAAAAAAAAATCCAACAACCGGAAGTACGTTTTTTGACCAGAAGTAACTATTATTTGAGATTTTTACTACGAGAATGAAATTTTTTTAGAGTGTTTTTCTAAAAATATAAATGTAGGATGTTATTCTGCACATTTTGTTTTTTTACGCGACCTTGAAGCTCGCTTGGTTCCCCCAAAATCGACCAAAAGGTAAAATACCATAAAAGTACCCGGTTCGAAGCCAAGTGGTGCAAACTCGCGAGCCCACTAGGCGCAAACACATTCTACTAATACATTGCGTACACACAAACAGCTGTTCAACGCCTTCGTGAGTAGACCTATTTCCCAAATTCTTGGTTGAAACCCTAAAACATAGGCATATAAACTTAATTTTGGAAATTTGCTCAACTCACGTCAGCGGTCCAGCTGTGTGGTCGAATTATTTGTCATTGTGGTTGTGTTTATATTTTCTGATTTTGAAATGAACAATGTAAGGTCGGTAGGTTTTTAAAATAGTATTTAAGTAAGAGAAATTTGATCTCAACAAGTTCATCTTATTCTAAAGTCACTATTAGTATACAAATATACAAAAAGGGTTAATTGTGCGGACAGTAACCGTTTATCTAGCAAATCATGTAGAGTGTTTCGTAAATTTTGTCACAGATTTTCTGTGATTGTTCCAAAGTAAACATCAAATCACTGTTCATTTGTCTAAAATCATTTCCTCTTTATTGTCCTTAACCTTAACCTTATAATTTGTACACGATCCTCAAATTATACACTACGAACTGTCCTATTCCAGCCAGTGTCTCTCAGTTGAAAGATTCATCCTCTCTTAATCTATTGTGCAGGCTAAGAAAAACATTAGCTGATTGAATTTGACGATTTAGACAATAATTAATTTGCATACAGTCTGGCTTCACCAAGTGCATATCACAATACTCAGTATTTGTGTAACTTTCCATAATTAATTAAGAAAAGCAAAACACAGTTTAAAACACGAAAAACTTAATGCTACAATTTTTCTAAAGCCAATATTATGGATACAATATTGTTTGTTGGCTTTTTAGAGTAATAATAAATTCAACAAAAACAGAATCAGCTGAAGCCGATTGTTACTATTATCACAAACAATAGGACAGACAACAAAACTCGAATCAGCCGCCGTCTACGAATCAGATTTGATTAATCAGATGGCAATATACAGTTTAGTAACTAAGACAACTCTTAAAAGTAGGATACATTTAATAAAAATGTATGTAAACAAACAGTTTTTCTGAGTAAAAATAAATTAAACGCGTTTGATTAAATTTATTATTGCAATCAATTATTATTTATTTTGTTTCGTTGTTGCATTGTCGTCCGATCCAGGACATCGCCCCAAAAAAGGAGCGTGCACTGTCTGGTGAAAAATTAATTATCGGCCTGGCCATGAGTCCGTTATTCTCCAACCAATTACAAAAATTAAAGAACTAATCGATTGCGAATTCAATTTGCTAAAATAGATACTGTTGAAGTTTTTTCGAGAAAGCTCTTGATTTTTCGTTGTTTCCATTTTAAAGTTTTAAACAGCCGCCATTTCGAAAATATTTAAGTTAAGTCAACTTAATCTTTGTCCCATGTAGGAAGTACTAATGCAAAGGGTTGATAAAATTTGGTATTTTTTCGTTAAGTAAATTTTAAATATGAATTTTTAATAAAAAACGCATTTTGATCACAGTAGGACAACTGAAATGATTTTAGTCAAATGAACAGTGTTTACTTTGGATGAAGGAACACGACAAAAAATATATGTGACAAGAGTGACGAAACACTTCTGTATGCTGTATTAATTTCTAAAGTCAAGAAAACGTATATTCGCGTTCTCAAAATTATACATGAATAATTTAATTGCAATACAAATTAACAGAAATCAATATCTTAAGTTTGGTGAAAATATTTCTCTTGAGGAAAGTCAGTAAATCTGTCTTTATATTAAAATATCCTTTATATTCCACGAATACACCCGGATAGTGCATTACATGATTGCTTTGAATGCAAACAACAGAACAATTTAATCAAACTACAAGTTTACAACCACTTTTAATTATCTTGAAGTACATTAAAGTACTGAAACTGCAGCACTTGTAAACGACTCCATTAAACTAATTGCATTTCAAACCACTAGGGTCGCTGTATATCTGTGTAAGCGGCTTTGTCCTGCCGGAGTGACGGACTGATAGAATCAACGTACACTAAGAAACTAATTAAGATACAAATACGAAAATTGTAAAGTACATTCTATGAGTTCATAGATAGACTCACACGAAGAAAGAATTTTACAAAATTTACTTTTAAAAGTTAAAAATAGTGAAAATTTAAGGGGGGGGGGAGGAGTGAAACTCCCAGCCCTATAACAGATAAAACAGCTGATTCGCATCAATAACATAGCAATGCATTTACATTCATTATAATAGCAACCAAGTTATCAAATTTATAATCAGTTAATTATTCTTCACAACAGTTAAACAAACACAAACAAAAAAAAATACGAAAATGCTTATTGTATTATAATTATTTAAACCTCTGTTGTTACATATTATAAATTAAATATCAAATTTGTACAAAAACCTAACACAAATTTAGGTTAGGCCTATATTGAACCAAACCGGTTTCTTTAAAACATTTACATTTATTACGATATCAAACAAATTGAAAGATTAATAAACCGTACCAGGAACTGGCACATACTTTCTCACAAATACATTTTTTAAATTACTAAACAGATTCATTGTGACTTGTAGGGTGGAGTAGGAGAGTTTTTTTTACTAAAGTTGGAGATTAACTAATAAATATTATTATTATTATTATTATTATCTAGAGAGAAAACTATTCGATCGATTTCGAAAAAATTTGCACCAAACACGTCAATTAGGTCTTTATAGATGCATGTAAAAAGGTTTTGAATTTTTTTTTTAAACAACCCGCTTTATGGCCAAAAAACCCTCAAAATCAGTTATTATTATTATTATTAGCTAAACGAGAATTTTTAGAAAGAAGCGGGTTTTTGTAAATGGTAGGGCACATTAAAGGCTACAAATAAGCCAAATTTGATCAAAATCGTTAGAGCCGTTTTTTTATAAAAAATAACTGATTTTTGGGGGGGTTTTTGGCCAAAAAGGGGGTTGTTTTTCAAAAATTTTCAAAACCTTTTTTTGTGCATCTATACAGGCCTAGTGGACATGTCTGGTGCAAATTTGGTTGAAATCAATCTAATAGTTTTCTCTCTAGCTTTGTATACTTTTATTAAAGTAGGCGATTAACTAATAAATATTATTATTATTCGCTAGAGAGAAAACTATTCGATCGATTTCGAACAAATTTGCACCAAACACGTCAATTAGGTCTTTATAGGTGCACGTAAGAAGGTTTTGAAAAATTTTGAAAAACAACCCCCTTTATGGCCAAAAAACCCCCAAAAATCAGTTATTATTATTATTATTAGTTAAACGAGAATTTTTAGAAAGATGCGGGTTTATGTATATGTTAGGGCATATTAAAAGCTACAAATAAGCCAAATTTGATCAAAATCGTTAAAGCCGTTTTTTTATTTTTGGGGGTTTTTTGGCCAAAAAGGGGGTTGTTTTTCAAAATTGTTCAAAACCATTTTTCGTGCATCTATACAAGCGTACTGGGCATGTCTTGTGCAAATTTGGTTGAAATCGATAGAATAGTTTTCTCTCTAGCCTTGTATACATACATACATACATACATACATACAGACATACAGACATACATACAGACATACAGACATACAGACAGTCATTTTGTAAAAACCACTTTTTTTGGATATTTCCCAAAACGGATATTTCCACAAAAATCTCAACATCGATTTTTTTTGCGATCACTATACTTTTTCTATACTATAGTATAGTGAGAAAGTAAAATTATGTGCGTATGTTACCGGGCTGATAAAAGAATTGAAGATATGATGCGATGAACTTAAATCTGATGGGGGTCCCACGACCGCACACATTTAGTTTTTTAAATATATATATATAATAAAGAATACGAAAGTAAATAGAACGACTAGATACGATACAGCTTCCTCAAAAAATACTTCTACTAAACTGCGCACTAATCCAGAAAATCTGTCCAGCCATGACGCAGCCTTTTGAATAATAGATGCCAAGTCTGTTCTGAATTCTAAACCATTAACAAGGTAATGGAAAACTATTGTCCTGTTAATTTCTTGATAAGGCTGTCTCGGACTGGTTACTAAATCAAGCTGGAAAGCTTTGAATAAACACTCGGTTTAGGCTTTTAATCCACCTCAAGTAATTATAGCTTTATAGGTTAAAGTTGGGTTAACCATATCGCGGCAGCGTTGCCAACGTATGAGCAAGAAATTCTCTAATACGAAATTGTAATGTTCAATTCTATTTCTAAACTCCATTATTAAATACAAACACAATAAACGGTACCAGGAACTGGCACATACTTTCTGACAAACATATTTAAATTATTGAACAGATTCGCTGTGATTCATAATTGTATTAAAGTAGGAGTGGGTATACATAAGGAAGGAGAGTAACTAATAAGTATTATTATTATTATTAGCTAGAGAGAAAACTAGTCGATCGTTTTTGAACAAATTTGCACCAAACATGTCAATTAGGCCTGTATAGGTGCACGAAAAAGATTTAGAAATTTTTTGAAAAACAACCCCATTTTTGGCAAAAAAACAAAACAAAATCTGTTATTATTATTATTTGCTAAACGAGAATTTTTAAAAAGATGCGGTTTTTTCCATATGATAGGGAACATTAAGGGTTTGGTGCAAATTATTTAGAAATCGATTGGATAGTTTTCTCTCTAGCTTTGTATACATATAGACATACAGACATACAGAGAGACATTTTGTAAAAAACATTTTTTTCGACCCAAAACGGATATTTCCACAAAAATCTTAACATCGATTTTTCTTTTCGATTACTATACTTTCTCTATACTATAGTATAGTGAGAAAGTAAAATCAACAAAAAGGCTTACTTTATTATACGTAATTCAAACATACGTTGTTACATATTATAAATAAAATAGCTAATTTTTACAAAACATTAATACGATTTTTGGTTATGCCTATATTGAACTAAAACAGGTTTCTTTAAAATCTTTAAATTTATTACCACAGCAACAAACTTAAAATCAGGTAAACATTATTCTTCGCAACAAACTGTTTTCGTCAGGTTATTTAATATTTGAATACGTAGTTAGTGATAATTTACTTTTGTTTGAAACTAACAATACTTTTATTTTCAAATGTTTGATAAATGTATTCATATTAAATTGTGAATTGATCCCCAGTCGTAGCGTAAATGGTTTACCTGCATTGTTGTGTATTTAATAACAGACATCAATATCCCCGTGCCAAGGTCATAAATCCACGAGCATTATTCTGTAATGCAATTACTATCGTTCAATCAAGATTAACTCAACCGAAACTGATAAAATAAAATTGAGTATTCTATGTCTATGTGGTTACTCTATATTCAGAATGCTTTCAAAATACATAGCCATCGTAGCTGTTGTAAACGGGTTAGCACTGAACAAGGATCTGCTGAAGTTTGGTCAAGTTTACGTGATTCAAATCAATTTATCGCTTTAAATTTGCATTGTAACATTACCCACGATTCGTTTTAAGGGGAGATCCTACTGAAAATGGTCAAAAACCCCTAAACATTTTTTCTTTACTAAAATTTTATTTAGATCCTCATGCATTAAAAAAACATTACAACTTGATATATATATATATTTCATGGAGATAAACATTTTTAAGTTGAAAACTTTAGTGTTTGATCTGTTACCGAAGAATGTTGGGAGTGAATTTAAAAAGATTTTTATAGGCCTACCTGAATTGTTTTATGTAAGTATCTTGACCAAAAATGTTTTAAAAATTAATACTAATAGTACTTTTAATTAATACAAACTAAAATGGTGAATTAGGACCACTTATTTTGTCTTAAATATAACAAACACCATTATTTTTATAAAACGCTCGATTTCCGAAAGTAGAGAAAATGAAGGGAGAAGTGTTAGTTTAATAAAAATTCTAAGGCTCAAAAAGTATTAGAGATACAGCAGTGAAATTTTGCATGCTTGCTCTTTACACATACAGGCACAAAGTTATGCATGGGCTTTCCATTATCTAAAGTAGTTTTTATTATTTTAATTTTGTATGAAAAATTTAAAAAATTACGAAAATATTTAAAGTTTAAAACTTTGTAAAGATAAAATCTGAAGAAATAATTAATAAAAATGAATGCATAACTTTGTTGACACTTTTATACTCTTTCAAATGACACTTCAATAATGGTTCTACTACTTATAGTTACAAAGTCTTAGCGTTTCTTATGAAACCCTGCAAATCTGCCCAAAAGGGGAGGTGTGGGGAGGGGGATGGTTTGCAGGTGGTCAAAAAATGGTTATTTTGTTTCAAGTAGACTAATTACAGATAGTAAAAGCTTAAATAGCTCAAAGTAATATACAGTTAAGGATTTAGAATTTTCAGTGGGACCTCGCATTAAAGAACACTTGAATGCGATTCTCACCTGTGGAAATTAAAAACCTCGTGGAGACCCAAAACACGTTTATAACACCAGCCAAGGTGGTAATTATAGTGCTAGACAGCACAGACTGAATTTATACAGCAAATATCCTCCCCAAGCTGATGTTAGACCGATTAATAAGCTTCCACAGAACACTAAAATCTTTCAGGTCTTTGTTCATATTTTTATGAAATAGTATATTTCATTACTAGTACCGAAAGTGGCACTTTCCGGTGCGCGCCCAAGTTTCACGTACGAGGCGAAGCCGAGTACGGGAATAATTGGAGCAAGTGCCGGAAAATCACTTTTGGTACAAGTTATGAACGGTACTTTTCATCACGACGCAAAAATACACACAATGCTGAAGAAGAAACCTCAGTAAAATGCAAACTATTATATTTCTCAATTAACATTTTTTTATAATAACAAATTTACTATAATAAGCCTACATAACAACGTAACAATTAGAAGTTCAAGGTTATGTTTATTGTGCAGTTGGTATTGTTGGTGACATTCACTCCTTCATTATCTCTGTAGCTTTTTGTATCAAATTGTCAGGAATATTAGACATATTTCGAGAGATTTTAAACATGCGCTATAATAACAACACAGCAAAACTCATTTATACCTATTCCTGTTTTCGGTTTACATTGTTGAACAATAAGAACAGCTGATATAAATTGTAAGAATAAACGGCAAAGCGACGTCAGAGCGCGTAGCGGGCAAATGGAAAACTAATTGAGAGCAAGGGAAAACAAATTTAGAGCAAGGGAAAATCAGCTGATCGTTTTTCCCTTGCTCTAAATTAGAGCTTGGGAAACGATCGTTTTCGTTGCTACCAGCTGACATCGAAAGTAGCTACTTTCGGTACGGAGTGATGAAAATATTGTTAATTTACTAGCAAATTAGCAAGACCTTGGTGGTCTTTATAATTGGAATCATCTGTTCTAAAGCTAAGATAATAAAAATTAATTCCAGCCTATGTTACTCAGGGATAGTGTAGCTTTTTATTAGTAAAACTATTTTTTTTTCATCCAGTAGTTCCAGAGATTACCCCCTACATACAAACAAATAAACAAAAAAACACCTCTATATAATATTATTAATAATAACCCCAAAGCAAAGATGGTAAATAATGTTAAATGTTCAAATCAAATTATTTCGTATATTTTATAACAGCAGTTACAATTAAGGTTAAACGAACCAGCAAGGCTCAGGTCTACACATTAATAGAAACATAACCTAAAAAGTTAGAAATACAAATAATTGCTTCAAAGTTTGAAATCAGCTGTTAATGGAAATATTAGAGCAAACAGCTGTTTTGCCTATTATTTTATTCAATTGGTTGCTATGGTAATAAATGTAAATACATGTGTTGGCTCATCAGTCTAGGAGTCTGGTTTACGAAAGACCATAAAACATTTTTTAAATCCAAGCTCATTCTTAAACATCAAACATTTTCAGCAAATATATTCAGCGTATAACATGGATTCCCCATCTCGTTTCCACTCAAAATTTAATCTCCATAAAGTAATTAATCTATACTAATATTATAAAGAGGTACCATTTATTTGTTTGTTTGTCCGGTAATCTCTGGAACTACTGAACCGATTGAAAAAATAGTTTTACTAATAAAAAGCTACACTATCCCTGAGTAACATAGGCTATAATTAATTATGATAAAAAACACATTTCAATATTTAGCCTATGTAAATTTAGGCGGAAAAAATCTTATGTTAGGCCTAGACTGATGAACCAACGCATGTTTGTAGCCTACATTTATTACCTTAGCAACCAATTGAACAAAATAATAGATAAATCAGCTGTTTGTTATAATATTTCCGTTAACTATTTATACTGACGACCGTTGGTTCTTGGTGAAATTCCATTATAAATAAATGAATGAAAACTTTTTGTAATATTTCACAAATCTTTATTGAGCCGTGCCGACCTAGGTTTCGCCAGCTACCGAGCTACGGCATTATTGAAGAAAACTTAAATAGGCTACTGTTTAAAAAAGTTTTACAAAAGTTTCATTCATTTCCATTAACAGCTGATTTAAAACTTTGAAGCAATTATTTGTATTTCTAACTTTCAGGTTATTTTTTTATTCAAGTATAGACCTGGGCCTTGATGGTGCTTTTAACCTTTATTATAACTGCTGTTATAAAATATACGAAATAATTTGATTTGAACATTTAACATTATTTACCATCATAGCTGTTATTTTGTTATTAATCCTACACCTTTATTATAAAGAAAACATAACATGATTATGTGTATAGAAGGTTCTGACGGGGTTGGCGTGCGGAACACGCAGGGGTTTCCCCTATTTATTTTATGTTAATGTGTTGTTAGTGTTAATTTAATATTGTGACGTAGCCTATACATGAAAATGTATCACAGCGTAAAAATAAAATGAAGCCAGTTGCATACTTTCAAATTCGGTCGGGTTTGGGCTGAAACTTATGATTTTGGTTTTTAAGGTTTTTAGGTTATTTACAGTTTCCTACCTATACCAAATTATACATAAAGCAACTTGCAAACGTCTTGGGTCCAATCAATGTTTGTGTATGATATGCAGTTAGCTTGAAAGCACACTATCTCCATGAAACTTTGTCAAAGCTAATGACATCTCACGTCTGCTATTTCAGGTTCCGTGCTATAATAGGTACCTTTTCATGTTGACAGTTAGGGAAATACGCAATTTCCACTTTACTGTCACACGGAATATGTCTCGGTATAACGATTCCTAGAAAACAAACTGTGTTCTTTGTATCATGTTACCATTACAGATGCTCGCATTATTGATTCTAGACTATATTTTAAGTGGAGTAAATGAAGCTTATACAACACGGGAATAACATGTTTAGCTTCTTATATCCTCTCGTAAAACAAAGAAATATATTATTTTATAAACTCATGCTAGCTTAGCTCATCTCTCATGGCGAACCAAGTTTTATAAATTCAGTTTTATTTATTATAACGAAGTTCCTTAACGTGGGTTGCGGTAATAGTTATCAAATAGAAAAGTAATGCGTAACGAAAAAAGTGTTATTAATTGGTTGATATGGCTCTGACAAATGTAAAATACGAGTACCGCAAAAGCGTTACCAAATTGGTTGCTATGGCAACGAATGTAAATACATTCAAGAAACATGTGTTTTGGTTCATAAATTTAAGTTAAGAGACGATCGGTTCCGTCCGGCATAGTTCGGATATTATCGTCAAGCGCTGAAATTTTAGGTTAGGCCTAGAAAGTAATTTTAAGTCTCGGCCGAACCTAAAACTATTGTATGTATGTTGCTGTTAAGAGAGGTAAAATAAATTAAACATACACACGATAATTTTAGGTTAGACATAGACTGATGAACCAACATTTTATATTTATTGAATGCATTTACAATGAGTGGACATTTAACTGTGTTTACCATCTTAGCTTTGATGTTATAATTAATTCTACACCTTTATTATAATAACATTAAACGTATGGTAACAGTAAATATTTGTATAAAAAACAAACTTTACTAATAATAAACGGCAGTTGAAAGATTAAAAGTATGTGTGTATGTTATCGTAAAGGCTGGTAAAAGAATTGAATTGAAGAAAAGGCGTGATGAACTTCGTTCCTGACGGGGATCCCACGACCGCACACATTTACTTTATTTCCTTAGCAAACAACCTCCACGAAAAGAAAAGTGTGTTAAAAAGAGTGGTTTAATATTTACTACCGTAATCTCTCTGACTAAGTTGTGCAGTTAAAACTTATGGGATCACTTTTTTTAATACATCTACAGGTTTTCCCGAAGCAAACTTGTAACCGCCCTTATTGAAGCAGCCTCTAGGCTTTGTGTTATACTTTCCTCATTCATCCCCGTGGGAATTACGCTTCAGAAATCATAACTATGGTGTCGCCGCAAACTCTCCGCTTGCCTTTAAGGGGGCGCTTCCCTGCCCGCCATATTGAATCTGATTCCCATAAGAGCAATGCTACAGAATAAGTCATTTTTTCCTTTTAATTCGTGGAATACATTTAAAAATTTGGTTTCATTTTGAAGTACTGTCATATGCGGATGTTGATTGCCGAATACATTTTCAGAAACCGTTTTATTGTTTTCATAAACGTATGATATAAATAGTAAAAAATAGTAAACTTTATTAATTATTTTCTCAGTTGCAAAAAGAGATATTGCAAAAATCCTTAGCAATCAACACCCACAATCTATTTTACTTTAAGAAAAAAAATACAGCTTTCGTTTTTTAACAAAAACAGCACAAAAATATGCTTAATAGTGAAGGTATGTTTTGGTTATTTAACATTGAAATTGGTACCCAATATCGTAGTTTTGAATGTGGAGAGCCGATCCTGTTTTCCTTGTACAAATTTTGTGTTGCTTCCTTCTCGTATTTTGTAATTACTTTAGAAAATTAAACAAAACGAAATACTAACATTTAAGTTAAATGTACGAAGTGCTTAACTATCTGTTATAGCTCAATCGACAAGTTTAATGCAATTAAATGTATAGTTTTTCGGTAAATTTACTGTTAAAAAGTTTAAACCATATATAACAAACCTAACTGAATGAACGTTTTTGCTACGCCATATCCCGAGAGATTGCCGATGAATTTTGAATCACTTTGTATAAATTACAAAAAACAGCCAGAATATCCAGAACAAATTTAACTTTTGCAGCCAAATCCATTTACGATCCAGGTGCTGGCACTAAGTAGGTATCAGCCTTTACAATCAACATATATAAACGGCTTTGTTATGACTGACAGAATCAACGTAGAGAAAACACAACTTAAATAAAAATACGAACATTTTAAGATATATTCTGATGGGGTTACAGATTCAAGCTGAGAAAATATTTTGCACAATTTTAATTTTAAATCGTAAAAATAGTGAACATTCGGAGGTACACTCCCATCCCTATATCAGATAAAACAGCTGTTCGCATCGAAAGTTTAGCAACATACAGTATGTTTGTTTACATTCATTACCATAGCAACCATCTTAGAAAACTTAGAATTAGTTTTTTATTTTTCATAAGCAACAGCTAGGTTAGGTTTTAAGCAACAAAGTAAGCAACAAAAATTAGGTTAGGTTAACAAAATAATAGCAAACACAAACATAAATTATTAACGACAAAGGCAGGCTGTATTATATTTCAAACATCTGTTATTACATATCTACAATAATATTATAAAGAGGTAAAATTTGTTTGTTTGTTTGTATGTATGAAATGGGTAATCTCAGAACTACTGAACTGATTGAAAAAATAGTTAAAATCAAACAAATTTTACCTCTTTATAATATTAGAATAGATGTATATATTTATGTGTTCTGCATTATAAAGGCCACATTCTACGTCCGATTTGGTCAAAATGTACACAAAATCATACAACCTTAAACACGTGTTTTGATAAGAAGTAAACATTTTTAGAGATTTTTCGTTCTAGAATCACACTTTTTTGAAGTTTTGTAAAAAAAAATATAGGAGATTAATATGTACATTTTATTTTTTTACATGACCTTTAGCTCGTTTGGTTCCTCTAATGTCGATCAAAACGTAAAATACCATAGAAGTAACTGGTTCAGATTCACTTGAATGATTCTACCGTAGTTTCTGATCCTGGCCGTGATGTGTTTTCGCGAAGCAAGTTTGTCCACTGCCAACAATGTGAAACATAATCAGTAGCCTCAAAGTCGGTGATGAGCTGGTTCTTGAGGCTAAAACATATAAACTTAATTTTGGAAACTCACATAACTCACTTCACCGGTTCAGCTGCTTGATCAAATTATTTTATTCTGTTCACGCGAAGCACAAATGTAGAGGGCACCACTTTTCTTTGGGATCACTTTGAGGAATCACTCTATTTATTTAATCGTTGAATGTAAATACGAGTTAAATAATTTTGGTAAAGGGTGAGCCATAAAAACCGACCTATTTTTGCACTGTAATTTCTCAGCTGTTATAACTGTTGTTGAGTTCATTGTTGAGACAAATAACTGTTCAGTTAATGTCATTTTGAGGTTAGTTAACACGGTTCATGGGTGGTTAGCGTATCATCGTGCTTTTGTCATGAGAAATTTTTCAAAAGTAACGAATCTGTGATTTCTACACGTCGGTTTCGTGATCACTTCAACGTCGGTCGTCGTGGTGCCAATCCAAGTCGAAACGGTATTCTAAGGTGGGTTGAAAATTTCCGGAACACGGCTTCTGCACTCAAAATCAAACCTAGTGGCAGACTTCGGACAGTTCGAACGCCGGAATACGTTGAAATGGTTCGCGCAGGTGTCCTAAGCGTAAACAATCATCGAATCATTGTCCGCAGAATATTGCATTTGGAGTTAAATTTCCATCCCTACAAAATAGTTATGATTCAGAAACTAAACGAGAGGGATTCACGCCTTACCATGTGCCATAGACTTTTGCAGCTTGTGAATGAAGCGAATCTTCTTCAAGTACCGGTCACGTGTCGGATGGAAGGTCATTTTGAATTGTCGGAAAAAGTTAATAAACAGAATTTTCGATATTGGTTTGAAAAGAATCCAAGAGTACGTTATGAACGATCATTTCATCCACAAAAAGTGACTGTTTGGCGTGGAGGGCGCGGTTTGGGATAATTGGCCCGTATTTTTTTGAGAACGATATGCCAGTCACTGTTAACTCTGAACGCTATGCGGCCATGCTCAGAAATTTTCTGATGCCACAGTTACGTCAGTTAAGAATCGACACAAACTCTATTTAGTTCTAAGAAGATGGTGCGACTTGTCACACATCAAATGAGTCAATGCCAGTTTTACGTCAATTGTTGTTTCCGGGACGTGTGATTTCCCAGTTTGGTGATGTTCCACGGTCTGCGCGATCCTTAGACCTGACCTCTTGTGACTGTTGGCTATGGGGCTGTCTAAAGAGTAAAGTCTTCGCTTCTAAACCCCAGAATATTGTTGAACTAAGTCAATGTTGCGGAAGGTAACAGCGAGTATACAGAAGAGGTGGGAGGCCTGTGTGGATGTGGAAGGACGACACTTGACGGACATTATCTATCATAAGTAGAAATGGCAAAACCATGCAAATATTTTAGTTTGGTTTGTAACATCAAACTATGTTTTGTTATTATTTCAGTTATTTCGTTTTAAAAGATGTCGTGTTTTTTGCCTCACCCCGTATAATTTACAATATTTTTCAAAGTCTTATGCAATTTGACACCATTTAATAAGCTAGTGGTAAAGAATGTTCCTACAGTTATCCCATACAATATTGTAATGCTTTCTTTTTTACAATTTGGGTATCATTTTGTATCTCAATAGATCTAGCTTAAGCTTGTGTCAACATTATTTTAACAATAGCCCAGTCGGTATAGGTTACAACTACCAGTAATTTGCAATACGGCTGAATTTTTTTTATAAGTACATTAAAGTATGTAGATTAACATAAAAAAAGTTTACCAGTCTATCGATTTCCCAAAGTCGAAAAAAAATCGATTATCATTTTTTTTTTCGATTATCCTTAATATTTTGAGCTGGGATGAAGATAGAGGAAAATAAAAAATACCACCGTGTAGGGGAGGTATTTTTCAACAAAAAAGGTCATATGTATTTATTTCTTCCGAGCAATGGTTTGTCTGGAAAAAATTCGATAATGCAGGTATGTATTTTGCAGCAGGGGAAATCACTAAAAGGGGACATCTTATTCATATATGAAGCGTTGGCTCATTCTAAATTGGCCGAATTTTAATATATCGAATTGAAACTTGACATAGGAGTTAAAATATATATTTTAAACATTTATGCTGAGTCTCAGCTTGTTATCTTGAAAATTACCCGATCTAGGAGTCGATTTCGATTATCGATTTTACTAGTACCGGACTCACGAACTAATTTCAATCTATTCCAGTTTCGTCAATTTTTGGAATATCAACATCAAATTTGTTTTACAAGTTGAGTACACCAGTATAAATATTCTTAGTAAGTATGAACGATTTTTTTAAAGTTATTTTTAAAAACGAGGCGCTTGAAAATGGTCTTCTGTTTTACCTATCTCGTTTTAACTATAACACTTTTGGATTCAACGACTCCATTTTCGACATTTTTTAACATATCGATTTAAAAATTGGTACACAAGTTAAAAACACAATTGTTTTTTGCTACACTTATTTTAAAAACTATATTAAAAAAATTGACTAATCTGCAGCCGATTAACTCGAGCGTTTTGATGAAAAATCTAAAAAGGTCTAAAATTATACTTTTTTAAGTTACTTGTGCTTTGAAAAGTAAATAATAAAAAAGGTTTATACTCCTTGATCTTGTTTTAATCTATATATTTTAAATTGTAAAAAAACTTTCAGGTTGATATTTTGAAAATTTTCTAAACTGGAGCTGTTTAAAATGAATTAGTGGGTCCGGTACTCCTAAAATCGAGAAACCCATTAATAAGTCAAGTGGCTCTAGATCGGGTAATTTTCAAGATAGCAAGCTGAGACTCAGCATAAATGTTTAAAATATATATTTTACCTCCTACGTCAAGTTTCAATTCGATATATTAAAATTCGCCCAATTTATAATGAGCCAACTCTTCATATATGAATAAGATGTCCCCTTTTAGTGATTTCCCCTGCTGCAAAATACATACCTGCATTATCGAATTTTTTCCAGACAAACCATTGCTCGGACGAAATAAATACATATGACCTTTTTTGTTGAAAATACCTCCCTTACACGACGGTATTTTTTATTTTCCTCTATCTTCATCCCAGCTCGAATTATTAAGGATAATCGAAAAAAAAAATGATAATCGATTTTTTTTTCGACTTTGGGAAATCGATAGACTGGTAAACTTTTTTTTATGTTAATCTACATACTTTAATGTACTTATAAAAAAAATTTAGCCGTATTGCAAATTACTGGTACTTTTGGTCTAAATTGACCTTTACCGACTGGCCTACAATACATATTTATTTAATCTGTTACAGGTATGAGATTAGCGATTTTCCTCTTCAACTGAGTAAGTGCTATTTTAACTACTGTTAGTCGGTGATTGCGTTATTTAAACAGGTTCCCCAGTCAGTTGATTAAACCCATTTCCAATGTTAAGAGACCATTAGGAAAGTTTTATCACGTACTGAAAGAGAAAATTGAATCCATTGGTGGCGTTCCGCGTGCACGTGACAATGAGACAAAGAGTGCGAACAACAATACATTTCTACTCGTTCTTTCAATTTATACAGAATCAGTTCAAACACGAATTCATTTAAACAGCCTTTAATTGCACAATTTATAATGTAAGGTCGCTGTTTTCATCATTCCTTCTTCCACACACGGTTGTATTAGTTCTTCTTTTAATAAGGTTGAATTAATCAAAGCTCTTGATAAGATTGTAAACAATATTAAATACATAAATATTATTCGGCCACAGACCAGAAAGTGAACCCACGGTAAAATCTCCCACCAGATATATTTATAGTATTTTACGTTTTTTTCCCCCTATTTTCGGGGGAACCAGACCAGCTAAAAGAACCTATGTTTACAACTTCAATCATATAATTTCTTATGAAGTTGATTTTTTTAATTATGAGTTATAGAAGTAATGTATGTTATTCTAACGTTATAATATTTGCTTTAAGGTTATAAACTGTAAATAAATAAAATTGCATCATCAAAATATTCGTTTATACAAATTTAAATAAGAAATACCTATTCGTTTAACTTCGGAAAAATTCCTAAATCATCGTTTAACTTATAAACATATCCGATTATTAATTTCTTCACTATAATAATATGCACATTTTGGATTATAAATGTTACTTTTTATTACATAAAAAGAAGCGGTATAGTGAGTAGAATTACTAGGTATAATCGCTTTTCAAATATATTAATTCCATACGAAGTTATTGTCATTTAAAAATTTAGCGTTTTTCATTTCCAAGTTTTTAGCTTGCAAGCTTATTTTCAAAACGCTGTAGCTCTTAAACAAAATGTTTAAAATACTTGAATTTTTCACGATTTTAAAGATAAAAGTCTAATTTGAATTTACTTTAAAGTAGAGGGCGTTATCTTTAATAGGTTCCGAGATATAGGCCGGGCAAAAGAGGCGTTTTTCACGTTTTTGTAAGTGGTAAGGGTCCCCCCTTTGCAATATTTTAAGAAAAAAATGCAAATTTTGGATTATGAATGTTACTTTTTATTACTTAAAAAAAAGCAGTATAGTGAGTAGAATTACTACGTATAATCTTTTTTAAATATATTAATTCCATACGGAGTTATTGTCATTTAAAAATGTAGCGTTTTTCATTTCCAAGCTTTCGAGCTTCTTTTCAAAACGCTGTAGCTCTTAAACAAAATGTTCATAATACTTGAATTTTTCACGTTCTTAAAGATAAAAGTCTATATTTAAATTTACTTTAAAGTCTAGGGCGATATCACTAATAGGTTTCGACATATAGGCCGGACAAAAGAGGTGTTTTTCACTTTTTTGTAAGTGGTAAGGGTCCCCTTTGCAACATTTTAAGAAAAAAATGCAAATTTTGGATTATGAAAGTTACTTTTTATTACATCA
>JAGFPH010006967.1:39864-56207 GCA_018207615.1 Philaenus spumarius | reverse complement strand
AAAAGGAGGATAAAATCATGAAATATACAAAGAACAAACTTTAAATTGTATTTTAAAACTGTATTTTGACCATCAAGACATATTAAAAGGAGGATAAAATCATGAAATATGCAAAGAACAAGCTTTAAATCATATTTATATAGATTTTTTGTTGTTTAATTTTTTCTTCATAACTTAGATATTTATCAACATATTTTAAATAAAGAAAACGAAATGTTGTTCATACCGATTTAATGATATATTACAACTTTACCGGCATCTAAACTATTATAACTCCATATAGAAAAATAACTACAAAAGCTTTTGCCTAAATTATTTTTATTTTTATTTATTTATTTATTATAAAAGCCATTTTAGAAAATACGAAATTCTTGTACAATGTTCTCAATGCTAAACAGTCTTTGTTATATTATAAAGTTAAAACTTGTACAAATATCTCTAATTTATGTGTTGTAGTTCAAAAGTTTTAAGACATTATATATAAAAAAATAAACGAAAAGTCGGTTTTCTGGTTGCTGAATATAAAGTACTAGCCTAGGCCTAATATAAATATGTTTTGGCTGTTGGTTTTTCAAAGATTCTCTTTGGATATTTTTTTCTATGCCATTTTTTCGTGGTCCCATCCTTTCACAGCTCTATACTTACTTTAGATTTTGTTTTTACGAAACCTTTTTTTTCTTTCCATTTGTTCATATGAAAATGTAAAATGTTAGATGCAGTTGAATGATTCACTATTTACACCTCCAATGTACAGTAACTTGAAAATGCTGTACTAAATACCTGTTTCAACACACTAAACATATAAGAACACAAAAACCTATTTCAATAAGTGCAGTTGCAAATAAAACACCAACATAACTTCAGCTGTCATGTTTTTGTGTGTAACATATGCAAATGATTATAATTATGGTATTGTGCTATCTAAATAAGTGTAATGTACGCAAAACAATATTACAAGGTTCAGTTTCTGTTATAAACAATCCAATGATTTTTGTAAAATATGCTTTAATTTTAAATATTTTAGTAAAATGCCGAAATTTTTCAAACCGTAAAAACACATTTAAAGAAAACTATTTTATGTGTGTGAAATTAGGTTTTGAATTGCCCAAAATTTGGTAACTATGTTCAGAAGTATTTGATTGTTAAAAAAATAATATAAACAGAAAATCTGAAAATGTCAACACATGAAAAATACGGTTAAAAATAGGTGCCGACCTCTGGTGGACAGTTCGGTTGTGTCAAACTTTTATGGAAAGTCAATGCAGTCACGAATAAATCCGGAAGCTTAACTGAGGGAAGGAAATTTTATTCGGAAATTAAGCCTTGTAAAATATTTATAAAGATATTGTTTGTGCGCATGTTTAACTTTGGATAAAAATTTACTAAGATGGAAAAATAGAGGAAAAACATACGCGGCAGAGCTTAGAGTTAAATGTAAATAAATAACACATACTGCTTTTTTTTAAACATAGCTAGTATTAATTGCAAAGCCACATAAATTCGTAATTCCCTCCATTTCAATTTCACTGTTTTGAAATTGTACAACCGTCAAACGTCATTATGAAACAGTTATGAATCTTGTTATGATTTGACGCCTTTCTGCCTAAACATATATATGTTTAACAGATTAATACACAGTTTATTGTAACTGAATTATTGGTTAGGATGGTAGACCTTACAGCGTGGAAATGAGTGGAACTGAAGCTATGGAAAAACTGTAAAGGCTAGGCAAGCCTGTGGCAGGAACACGGAACGATCTGCCTTGACCAATCAATTCCACTTTTAGTATCTTATTAGATATGACGTCACATCACTAAGCACCCCACCACAATATTGCTTGTACATCGGTTTGAATAATAACAAACTATACATTTAGATATTTTAATCCTAGGAATCTCAAGGGGAGGTGAAAATGTCAACACTTTCAAAAGAAAATTTAAAATTTAGTTTATCTTTTTATTCTAAAAAAATGTTGCTGTCAAAAACTGTGTTCTTGTTACTATATAACATTTTCAGCCTTATAGGCCTGCTCCTTTTATAAATATTATAACTTGAGTGCAAAGTGGACACTTTGCAACCCTCTATTGGTTTTTTATGTGACCTATTTAACAATATCATAAAAGTATTTATATTTGCTACCCACTGAATTTGAAAGATTTTGCATTCAAATAAAAAAAATAAAAAATGTATTACTAGTGTAGGCTTGAACAAAATTTGTTTAATTAGAGCAATAAAGTTTCTCACGTCGTAAATGAAATTAATTTGCAACAGTAACCATCATCCGCGTCGTAAAGTTTGACTGCTAAATGTCCAAACAGGAACTTAAAGGTTGTAATAATGTGGGAATTGTATATTAAAGGAGATTGGTATAAGGTAGTATCCATTTCTATAAATAAAACACATCTGCCTTTCTGTCTTGTATAACTAGAGAACTGCTGAACCGATTTTCACCTAGTTTTTCCCCAAATGCAGATACGTCATCTGGGAAAGCCATCAAGGGGGATTGAATAGCGAATGAAAAACATATGCTGAACACTGGCTAACCAGTTCAATATAAAACAAAACAGTAAGTGGATGAATTTTGACAATGTAAAGAGAATACTCACAAAAATTTCAACGAGACTAAATTATATTGGGTTTCTACAATACAGTTTTGACTGAACATCTATATATATAAAAAGCCAAATCCACTGACTCACTGATCACGATTTCTCAAAAACTACTGAACGGACTGGAACGAAATTTGGTGTGTAGCTTCCGATAGGGCCATAGGTGCTCACTAAGAAAGGTGTTAAAAAAATTAGAAATTTCAGGGGAGTGTGGGGGGGGGGGGGAGTCAAAGTTACCAAATTACGATTTCTCTAAAACTTATGAACGGATTGGAATGAAATTTGGTATGTAGTTTTCTCTACGGCCGTAGGTGCTGATAAGAAAGGTTTTTAAAAAAATTCGAAATTTTAGGGGAGTTTGGGCGGGTCAAAGTTACTAAATCACGATTTCTCCAAAACCACTGGACGGATTTAAACGAAATTTTTATGTAGCTTCCTCTAGGGCCATAGGTGCTTGCTAAGAAAGGGTTTAAACAAATTCAAAATTTTAGGGGAGGTTTGGGAGGTCAAAGTTACTAAAAATCCCCGTAAGAAATACATAGTGTAATATATTTATTGATATAATATATTTTTTGTTATTATATATTTAACCTTGATTTGTCTATCCGTGCAAAACCGGATCGGACCAGCTAGTGTCATTATAGGCTAATTAAAAAAAAAAAAAAAAACATGTTGATTTGACACCTTTTATTGTACGCGCTGGCTGAACATTAAGGTCAATTCGTACTATGCTAGTTGTCTAGTCAATCGTGATGTGGGAACGAACAACTACTGGCTAGTTGAATTAAAGCCTTAGTATTTACTTGCGCGTTATTGACTTTAGGCTTGTTTGATTTTAGACGTTGTTGATTAGCAAAATAGCTTCGTGGGAACGAACAACTAGCGGCTGGTTTAAATTATGCTCTACTATTAGCTTACGTTCTAGTTACTATATAAGTTACAGTCATGTGACCAGAGGTGTAGTGGAGCCAAACGGTGCTCCGGCACAGCTTGTTAAGGCGAAGTCTATAGATATTGCAAAACGATTCGTTACCGATTTTAATTTCATGGAATATTTCAAAAGTTTTAGTAATAGATTGCAATTTTTACTTACTGTCATATAACCCGATACTCATTAACATTGTGTTAATATAATCCTATATTATATAGCCTACTCGCTTCGCTCACCGGCGGCGACTAATGACGAAGCAAATGAAAACTGATTATTGCAAACTCTGATATATTCACAAGAGTGACGATTGAGTGGTGACCTATACACAGCTAATGAAAGACAGAGATAGGCCAGTCGGTAAAGGTAAACTTAAACCAAAAGTTCCAGTAATTTGCAATACGGCTGAATTCTTTTTTATAAGTACATTAAAGTATGTAGATTAACATAAAAAAAAGTTTACCAGTATATCGATTTCCCAAAGTCGAAAAAAAAAATCGATTATCATTTTTTTCGATTATCCTTAATTTAACAAGCTGAGACTCAGCATAAATGTTTAAAATATATATTTTAACTCCCATGTCAAGTTTCAATTCGATATATTAAAATTCGGCCAATTTAGAATGAGCCAACGCTTCATATATAAATAAGATGTTCCCTTTTAGTGATTTCCCCTGCTGCAAAATACATACCTGCATTATCGAATTTTTTCCAGACAAACCATTGATCGGACGAAATAAATACAAATGACCTTTTTTGTTGCAAAATACCTCCCCTACACGGTGGTAGTTTTTACTTTCCTCTATCTTCATCCCAGCTCGAAATATTAAGGATAATCGAAAAAAAATGATAATCGATGTTTTTCCGACTTTGGAAAATCGATAGACTGGTAAACTTTTTTTTATGTTAATCTACATACTTTAATGTACTTATAAAAAAAATTCAGCCGTATTGCAAATTACTGGTAGTTGTAACCTATACCGACTGGGCTAAGAGCGAAATATACCCGATAATCCCAATAATTCGAATTGCGGTATGCGTTGTAATCTCACAATTAATATATAACTAATCAACATTTCTAACAAATTTTCATATTACCAACTAAAGGAAACAATACAATATGTAACACCAGATGTTTGACTTATAATACAGTAAGCCTTTTTTGTTGATTTTTGTTTGTGTTTGCTTTTAGTTTGTCAATATAACCTAAAAAGCTGTTGGTTGTTAAGCATAATAAAGAGATTTTAAATTTACAAAGTTCGTTTCTATGGTAATAAATGTAAACAAACATATGTTACTTAGAAGTTGATCCGAACAGCTGTTTTATCCAAATTTGTACACTTTAAAATACAAATTTTGCAATCCTTCTTATTGTACGTCTATGAAACCATAAGAATATACCTTACTTTCATGTTTGTATCTTAAATAATGTTTGCTCCATGTTCATTCTATGTCAGTCGTTCAGCCATTCAGTGGGGACAAAGAATCTTATTTAATATACTAACTGCCTGATCCGGCTTTGCGTGGATAAACAAATTAAAGTGAAATGTAGGGCCTATATTAACCAAAAATATATAACAATAAATATATTACACTATGTATTTCGTATGGGGACTTTTAGTAACTTTGTCCCCCGAACCCAACCTAAAATTTAGATTTTTTTTAAAACCTTTCCTAGCGAGCACCTAGGGCCCTAGAGGAAGCTACATACCAAATTTCATTCCAATCCGTTCTGTGGTTTTTGAGATTTCGTGATGAGTTAGTGAGTGGTATTTGGATTATACCACCCGGCAATGCTATTGCATAATTATTTTGGTGAAATAAATGCGACAAATGATGGTAATTTTGTGTGTCATAAGGATATGAATCGTAGGTTCTAAACCATGTCATTTATACCACTTCATAGCTGTACACCATTTACATGTCGTCGTAGGACCTAGTTCATCTGTTTTGTCTTTGTGATAATCGATGTTGCAGTTGTAGTGAAACCCTGACATTGATTTTTCAGACCATGGAAGCACCTTCATGTGACATCTTTTAGAACTGTATTTTTTAACGGCAGCCATTTTGACCTGGGGATTTTGTTGACTGTACTTTTTGGAAGCCTCACGATGCACGGCAGGATTTTTTTTATTGTATCTTTTGGCGGCCTCGTGATTTATGGCGGTATTTTTTGCATTGTATCTTTCGACAGACTCCCTATGTGTTTTAGCACGGTTAATATTAGAAAAACTTTTTTGCGTCTTTTCCACGATTCTGGGTGGTTTAAACAATGGAACAATGATCTGACTCAACAGTATCAGATGACAGACACGGTTCTGTCGACGGAGACTGACAGTTTTGGAGATCATTGTCTGAAAGGTGCCCAATTTCCCCAATATTATCTTCCGCAATATAAGAGGGAACGGGAGTATCAGGAATAGAAGGGTTTAGAGGAATGAGAACATCAAAATGCTAAGCCCAACTGATGCTCCAGTGCCTTGTGGTCAGTGAGTAGGAAAATGAACGTGAGGGAAGGCCGGGAGGGGCAAGGTACAGTTATTTGTGCCAGGTTTTTTGTTTCAAGGCTATATCAATTTTAAGAAATCGTGATCAGTCTGTAGGCAACAAAATCAAAAATCCAATTTACCAATATTTTAAACCCTTCAAAAAATGTCGTAAGACTTATAACCGTACAATATTTTGTTTAATTGGAATATCTATCTCATTAATAGTATTATATTGTTTGATATTTCACCATGGCAGCAAAATATATAGATAGATGCCCCGATCTGGATTTGATGGATCGATAGAGAAATCAAAGTTAAATGTATATTAATATACAAAAAATATATCAATAAATATATTATGCTATGTATTTTTATGGGGATTTTTAGTAAGTTTGACCTCCCAAACCCCTTAAAATTTCGAATATTTCAAATATTACTATAAAAGGTATAGCACTCTCCCCCCCCCCCCCCCAAAAAAAAACAAACTAATTACACATAGCTGTAGAAACTGTTCTCAGAGAGCCTCAAAACTCTCCACTTAATTCTTGATAAAAAAATAAAAAAAATAAGAACATGAAAAGGGCCCGGAACCCTCGGCTTGACTTATCCCGGTAACTATGCATACGCCCCTACTACGAGCTCTTGCTACGATAATTTTAAAACTAAATCACTCACTGCATGCGACTATAGACAACTTTATCCGGAGTGGTAAGAACCACTACAGCGCAACTAATCCCAAACAAGAAAGTATAATAAGCAACGTGGTCTGGCGACAATCAACAATGCAATCAGCTGTTCTAAAAACCAACCACAGCTGCAAGAATTCCAGCACTGTTTATTTTGCCACATTACGGTGTTATAGTTTAATAAAATCAGTTTAAAGTAAAACCACTTTGTAATTTTATCCATCAATGTATTTTGCTGGTGTTATTTATAAGCGAATTTCCCTAGGAAAAACATCTGGTGTGCACATCACACAACTTTCCTTACCAAAATAGATGCTGTATCAATTACCAAATTTTTCGAGCGAGAGATTGATGATACCATTTTCGAGTTAATAGGAGTATCCGTTTCGAAGAAAGCGGGACTAAGTTCAAAACGGTTAATCCCACGGACCTGATTTTGGTCTCAATCGATTTCTCACCCCCAAAAATGTCAAGGTCGATACCAAACACGGCTAGTTTAAAAAAAGTCATTTTTGCCCCCAAAAAGAGCGTTTTTGGGGTCAATTTTTGGAAAAATGGGAAAAGTTGAGTGGGGTATCTTTTTGACATTCTTTTGGACGCTGAATCGAATGAGACCATTTTCAAGTCGATAGGACCAGCCATTTCGGAGATACAAACAAAATAACTTGCGTTTTTGTAATAACTTTTTCCAAAGAATTTTTAAGGGTATATAGCGTACATAGCGTGTTAAGGGGGTCTGAGTAGAGTATGTTAGCAAAGTTTAATCAAAATCGTTAGAGGGGTTTTGGAGTAAATACCAAAAATGTGCTAAAAACTGGTCCCACGGTAAGACACCACCTCCGATTTGCTTCAAATTTACATAAGTTTAATTGTTTACGTGTTTGAAGATATCCTGTAAATTTCAGTTCGATCCGTCCAGCCGTTTGCCCTGTGCACTCCGGACACACACACACACAGACACACAGACAGACCAATTGCCAAAAATGCATTTTTTGGACTCAGGGGGCCTTGAAACGTAAAGATATTATGAAAACTCGACATCGAATTTTTGGGTCGATCGCAATACTTACCTTACCTAGTATAGGGTAAGGAAAGTAAAAACCCAAGGTCGGGAGTAGCAAATTAGCACCGATCATGGTCCTCAGAACACGTTTTGAGGTGTCATTAAAAATCATATATATGTCTATATGTGTTCCCACTCTAGCGGCCGCATTTTAAGTCCGGTTTGGTTCAAATTTGGTACACATGTTGGTTGTCTACGTCGCTCGGACGAGTTCGTCAGCCAAAAAAATACAACAATCGGAAGCACGTTTTTTGACCTGAAGAATCTATTTTTTGAGATTTTTCCTACGCGAATGAATTTGTTTTGGAGTTTTTTCTACAAATATAAATTAATGTAGGATGTTACTCTGCAATTTTTTTTTACGCGACCTTATAGCTCGCTTGGTTTCTCCAAAATCGATCAAAACGTAAAATACCAAGTTCAAAGTCATGTGGTGGACTCTACCGTGGGGTTGGCGTGCGAAGCACGCAATGCATTGTGTATTGAAGATACTCCCAATACGAGGGTTGGCGTGTGAAGCACGCAATGCGTTGTGTATTGAAGATAATCCCAATATGCGGAATGGCGTGCGAACCATTTTGCAGCTATTCAGCACCATCGTGAATAGACCTGTTTCCCAAATTGTTGGTTGAAACCCTAAAACATAGGCCTAAAACTTAATTTTGAAAATTTGCTCAACTCACCTCAGCGGTTCAGCTGTGTGGCCGAATTATTTATATTCACTTCTCTTGTAACAGCAAAGAAGTATTGTCGTTAAAATTATCGAGAGATATTCACACCAACCCCACCCTTACAACATTGCACAAGACACATCTCTAACCCAACATAGGGTCTCCCTAGGGTCTAGAATGACGTCATAGCAGTAATGAAAAGTATTTCAGCCGGTTGTCACCGAGGCTACAATGATTGATTGTGCTTCTAGAGGGGAGTCGGGGCGTCCGGTCATCTTCCATCCAGGCATTGATTAGACCGAACCAACCCCCCAATATGCTGGAAATGATTTTTCATCAGATAAGGAAATTATTGTCAGTTAATTGAAAAGGGTGGCTTAAGATTAAAACACGAGTCACGAGGGATTACAGTAACACCCTGCGGTCTGTTGGTAGGGCGAAGGTAATCTGGATTGACTTTTTTAAAAGAGGATTATCTCGTCTAAGCGTAATTAATATGTGTAATCAGATGATCTAAACACAAGAAGCTTTTGATTCGGACCTCGGAGTAAGCAGACCGGTAGTCAAATTTCAATTTTCGACTCTGACAAGCTGATTCCTATTTCCGGCGATCGTTTTAGCAGTGTATTTGGATAACCTATTTATTATTCATGATCTATGGTTGTAGTCAGATTGACAGCCAGAACATCATGGCGTAGCGATTTTAGCGTTTTATTGTGAAGACCAGCTCACTGTGTAATTTGTTAAGATTGATAAACTTTCTTTGAATTATTTTATTGAATACCCATATTTTTATTAATTTTTGTATTAAATAAAATCTTTATGTAAGAAATTTGTATTTATTTTGGTATTTGAAAGTTATTTTAATATTATTTATTTTGTTAATTTTATTTTATTAATTCGACTCGCATTGTAATATTGAATACTCGAATGCCGAAGTATTTAAGTAATGCGGTAATTTTATCTGTGTCTGTTTTCCTGTATGCACGATATAAGCACTCGCAGACATCGTAGAAAACTTATCTGGTGGTACCAAAATCTTCGTAATTTTAATGCGGAAAGTTGAAAAGATTTTGAGCTTTCTAGCGTGAATCGTAGCGCGTCGTGGTCACGTTTTTGGGTTAAAATTATGAAAATAACGTGTATAGTTCTATATACTTTTGGGTAAGGAAAACGATTTTCACAGTTAAAAAGTCGTGGGGTAACGTTTTATATGTTTTGGATACGGTAAAACCCGATTTTGACAGTTAAAAAGTCGAAGCGCGTTTTTGGGTCGAAATATTGAAAATACATTGTGGGGTATCGTTTTATATGTTTTTTGGTACGGGAAAACTGATTTTGAGAGTTTAAAAGTCTTAGTGCCTCGGGGTCACGTTTTTGGTCAAAACTTTGAATATAGTTAGTCAATTTTTTGAAAATTCTGTATGGGGGTATCGTTTCATATGTTTTTGGGTATGGTAAAACCAATTTTGAGAGTTAAAAAGTCGTAGTTTCAATTCGATGAGTCGAAGTCTAGAAAAAGTGTTCCTATTCACTAGTTTATTAGTTTATTTTTAGCCGAATTTTGTGATATCTAAATTAGTTTTTAAAACAGTTGTTTTATGAATGACGGACAGCAATAATAACATTTTCTTCTTATTTCCTTTAGAGCTAATTGAAAATAACTAATGCAGGCCAATTTTGATTCCAAACAGGATTTGACCTCGGGATTGTAATGTTGCACTGTGCAAATATTTAGAAAGAAAAAGAATTATTTTTATTTTTGTTGAAAACTCTTGTATTTAATGTTCAGAGTGTTTTTTTTTCTAACACCATTTTATTTCAAAACTGTATATTGTAAAGGAAATGAACAATTAATTAATATCGTTTAATATTTGTATTTATGTAGGCCTAATTATAAACTCAAGCTTTTAAAATTGTAGTCGAAACAAAATCAAACAAGCGTAAGTGTTTATCAGCAAGTAAGTCCAGACCAACCCCTGCAGTTCTAAACCGAAACCTTTTTCATGGATGGAGATGGAGGAGTACCGTACCATATTGTAGCCCTATGAGGCTGCGGGGGTAGGTTGTGTAGTTATAGTGGCACTCACTAATACAACAAGCTAAAATGTATTATATATTAAATAATAACAGGTACCCGTGGTTTTGCCAGCAAAACAATTAATGAAATTAATATCTGGACAAATAATTGATTTTAAAATCCGACGTAAGATCTGAGTTTCCTGGCTCAAAAATCCGCCTTGTATGAGTTAAAATCTATCAATGTTTTAATGTTTTGAAGCACATCCAGTCTTTTCCGTCGACCTGTACGTTTAACAGGTTAGGCTATATCTCGACATGTATTATCCCTCAAGAAATTGGTGGAATTGCCCTGCATTGCACCTAGAAGCAAGTACAGTAGAACCCCGATTATCCGCGAGTGGATTACCCGCGTTGCGGCTTAACCGCGATCGCCAAAAAATACCGCGATCGCCAAAAAAATACAAATTAAACACGTAAAATAACCCAAAAGCGATACTACGGCGAACGAAGTTTAGCGAGTGACGGCCCATTATCTCGCGCTAGACTTCATTGTTGTAAAAAAGGAGTCAAATGCAAAGAAACAAAAATCAATAAAGGACTTTTTTACTCCATGCTGATAGAGATTGATATTGAAAGTGCATTTTGATAACAGTAGTACTGTAGTAGTTATGTACTGGACTGTGTTTGTTTTGTTTTAGTTCTTTGTAAATATGTAAATAGTGTGTGTGAAACTATGTAATTTTTCCAACATATAAAGGTACGTAATACTGTACATATTTAAATTAATTGTTATTACCTGAACCTTTTGTAAAGATTAATTAAGCACTTATTTTAGTTTTACGGTCATTTTGAACTATTTCTAGGGAATTTTAGGTTAATTTCGGATTATTCGCGATTTCGATTATACACGGAAGTTCAGCCACCCATTATCGCGGATAATCGGGAGTCTACTGTAATTGAAATTAAAAAAAAAAAAATTTTATATAACTTAAGAATAATGTGTAAATTGTTTTAGCTATCTAGCTTTATATATATTAATATACATTATTTCTAATATATAGGGGTAGTAGCCCGATTTTTACAGCAAGTATCTTAGTCGCAGGAACAAAAATGCGTTTGGTTTTTTTTAATTAACATTTTTTAAGAAATAATAATTGTAAAACATTTTAGTTCTCAAGCTTAAATAAAAGTACATAAATTAATATTTATTGTTTTATAATGGGTATTTTTTTCCATTTTCACCCCTTAGACGCTAGTAATCGAACTAGTGCATCATGTTACTATTTACCACTTATGAAACACAGGTGTCAATCAGTCAATCAACAGCTCTTTAGCTTCATGAGGAGTATAACAATTTGTTTGTTATAAAGGGGCTGTTACCCCTATAATTCACCCAATAGACGTCAGTATTTAAATTGCATGTTTTATTATTTATTTCCTATACAACACCTTAAATTAAATAAGTGCTAAATTTCGGCTCTATAATATGTGGGAAGTTTGCAGAATCTGTATTTATTGCTTGTTATTCTATTTTCACCTTTTAGCATCACACGACAAAACGCAAATCTTTTTTATTTTTCTGTGTACCTTGTATGAAATAAATGTAAAATTTTTAACTTTTTAGCTTTAAGGAAAGTATAACAATTAATTTGTATTGCTTCAGGGGTTGTTATCACATTTTCTCCCTTTGCACACAACAAAATGTAAATCTGGTTTACTTTTTTTATGCACCTTGTAAGAAATAAATGCAAAATCCACTCTCTTGCTTTAATGAAAGTATTACAATTAATATTTATTGTTTTAGGATTTTTTTAAACAATTAAATCAAAATTAATTCTAGCCTATGTCACATTCCAGGTTTATCGTCTAACGTGTACAGAATTCCATACAAATCCATCCAGTAGTCTACTTTTTGCGTGATTGAGTGTTAAATACCACACCTCCAAACTTTCACATTTATAATATTAGTAAGATTGAATGTTATTATTTATTGCTTTTAATGGTAAAGATATGGTACTGTTTATCCATATTTTTGAGTTAGGTTGACTGACGACGCATAGTTGGTTCTATATATTATTTTTCAAAGCCATTTTTTGTCGGTAAGCCATAACTTCCTTAATACATTATCAAATTACATGAATGAGGCATTATTTTAAAGCTTTCCTTAACCGCTACACCGAAAAAATATCCAATTATACGAAAAAAAAAAGAAATAAAGAATCCGAAAGTAACAGTGATGTAAGATCAAGTAAATTGTAGGGATATTTTCTTGGCGTTGGCAACACTGATGATAACAGTACCCAGCTGGAAAGCTGCCGTTACGCCACTACATTGCTATTTTTAATTAATTGTAAGCGTGGTTATAAACAGCATTGTGGATACACCTTTTGGTTGTTGTTTACCTTCTGCAAGTTGGTAAGTTGTTTAGAAATATATAATAACAATAACAAAATTATTTCTCTTTAACATGGATTTAAATTAATAAAACACTGTTAGTAAGTTAGAATGCGAATGCTTCGCACCGGTCAGCTAGTAATTTTTTAAATAAAAGAAAACAATTATTTTTATATTTTTTCTCTAGTTTTCTCCTCTTCCACGAATATTGTATTATTCTGTAGAATTATTATTTGTCGTATTAAAATATTGGTTTTTATAAAGCTATGATTACCTTGCTATTAATTAATAGTTTTTTTTTTTTAATTTAATAATTTCAAAGTCTACAATTTTGTAGTTGAGCTGGTTGAACGGCAACAAACTCTTTTTTTCATTTTCTATTTTAGAAGCAAATTAGAAGTTGAGAGTCTCGATTAGGCAATGCCTAGAATGTCCCAATTATGTTGTTTGTTCACTGTTAAAATAACATTTAAAATTTGTCATTATTTCATGTAGAAATACTGCCATTATTTTGACAAGTAAGATTTTTTTTTAATTTCATATTTTGTTTACACTTGTATATAGATGTATGATAATTCATTTAAAAATTATTCAAACAATATTAAAAGCTAGGTTTATCAGTGCGTGCCACTATAACTCCAAAATACTTGCTGTCGTAAAATCTAGTGTATTGAATGATTGATAAATTTAAATGTCTGTTTAATGTGTAACCGAATTCAGTAAAACCTAACAAATTAACTACACCGTTGACAGATCTCAAGTCGCTGCATTTCCAACCCAGTAATCAGTATTGCCAATAATCAAATCATCCGACGTTGCATGATGCCTGCTTAGAACGTAACCCAGTCTACTGGATTAACGTGTTTACACGGTGTATGTGTTTACGTTACGTAACCGCTACGTCAAGCTACACATAAGTAAACAAATCCAGGAAAGCAAACATCGCCTAACTAACGGAATATACAAGGGGTGTTATGGTGTTAAAGCTGTACTGGGGGGTGAAACTTGAATTAATTATATTGGATGCGATTGTAATAAGTGAGTTAAGGAACTACGCTAACATTGTATCGAAGAAAAGATAA
Source organism: Philaenus spumarius (assembly GCA_018207615.1). Classification (NCBI taxonomy): domain Eukaryota; kingdom Metazoa; phylum Arthropoda; class Insecta; order Hemiptera; family Aphrophoridae; genus Philaenus; species Philaenus spumarius. The sequence continues at coordinate 42,263 of JAGFPH010006967.1, read as the reverse complement.
ATATTTATGAAGAAAATACAAATGATTAGATACGATATATTAAAATTATCGCAATCAGTGTATTTTGTCACACAACTGTGTAGTGTATTTTTTTTATAAATTGGAAACCTTTGGGGGTTGATAAAGGCACATAACAAGTGTATATAAACATATGTTCTTAAATTCTTCCTTCTCTGCCTTCTGCTAATTTGTGTGTTCTATATAGGCTAACTGGCCCGATCCGGCTTTGCACGGATAGACAAATCAAAGTTAAATGCACATTAACAAAAAATATATTATATCAATAAATACATTACATTATGTATTTCTTATGGGGATTTTTAGTAACTTTGACCCCCCCAAACCTCACCTAAAATTTCGAATTTGTTTAAACCCTTTCTTAGCGAGCACCTAAGGCCCTAGAGGAAGCTACATACTAAATTGCATTCCAAGTATATAATTTTTTTTTTGTATTTTTTTTTTTTTTTTTTATTTTTTTTTTTTTTGTAGTAACTTAGACCCCCAAACCCCCCTAAAATTTGGAATTGTATAAACCTTTCTTATAGAGCACCTATGGCTCTAGAGGAAGCTACATATCAAATTTCATTCCAACCGTTCAGTATTTTAGAGAAATCGTGATTTAGTAACTTTGATCCCCCCAAACCCCCAATAAAATTTCGAATTTTTTGAAAACCTTTCTTAGTGGGCACCTTAGTGAAAACATTTCTTATGGCCATAGAGGAAACTACATAACAAATTGAATTAAAATCCGTTCTGTAGTTTTAGAGAAATCGTGATTTAGTAACTTTGATCCCCCAAACACCCAATAAAATTTCGAATTTTTTGAAAACCTGTCTTAGTGAGCACCTATGGCCCTAGAGGAAGCTACATACCAAATTTCATTCCAATCCGTTCTGTAGTTTTAGAGAAATCGTGATTTAGTTACTTTGACCCATCTAAAACCCTCCTAAAATTTCGAATTTTTTTAAAACCTTTCTTAGTGAGCAACTATGGCCCTGGAGGAAGCTACATACCAAATTTCGTTCCAATCCTTTTAGTAGTTTTTGAGAAATTGTAATCAGTGAGTCAGTGGATTTAGCTTTTATATATATAGACAAGATATTTACGCCAGATCAGGCCGATCAATGCTCCTAATCCGTAGTATTTTAATTTATATAAACTTTTTCAAAATGGTGGTCATTTGAAATTGTTATTTCAACTAAACTTCAGAGAAACTATAAATTTAGAAAATTTCTGCCATTCCAAACACGTTAGGGAAATTTTATTTGAAAACTTATTTGAACACACCTAATATGGGAAAGTTCGTAACTGCAACACAACAGGTCCCGCTACGAAAGCAAATAATTTCAGAAAAAAAAGTTCAACTTATATCGGTGAACAAATAGGGAACAACTACAGTTTTATAAATGGGTGTGTTGTACATTTAACGAAAACTGTTAAAATTTTAATTGAGGAAAAATCAGTAGAGTGGAGTGGCACAGTTTTCAAACTCACTCGTGGAGTTCTTTGAAGTTGGAACCACGAAGTTTCGAGCTTATAATAATTGGTGTTAAGGTTATTTGTGTTACACGCTGCTCCCCCGCTTTGTATCTGTAACTGGTGTGAAGTGAAGATATTGAGAGAAGACATTATTGACAGAATAAATCTTGAACACAGAATGTCACAACCAATATGTTTACTTACTCAAATGCGTTTTAACGACTATGTCGCCATCTTCAGTGATACACGAGCTATAATAATCATACTATAACTCATTATAGCTGATTTTGTAATTCTTTTTATTTCTAAACAACGCAAGTTTTTAGTTAACCTGAAGCTTCACAAATCTTTAAGACTATTATTAATATCATTATATAATACGCAGAAGGAGTTTGGAAGTGTTCTTTAGGAGCGTTAAACTCGCGTCACAGTCATCGTCATCGCACGGACACACTTTTTGTTTAAAGCTCCGTCACATCTCCGAAAATATTTAAGGCTCCATCGAATCTTCACAAATATTTAAGGCTACGTAGCATCTTCACAATTATTTAAGGCTCCATCGCATTTCCGCAAATATTGAAGAGTACGTCGCACCTCCGCATTTATTTAAGATGCAGTCGCATCCTCGCATTTATTTAAGGCACCGACGCATATCCGCCATTATTTATGGCTCCGTCGCCTATCCGCAATTATTTAAGGCTCTAACGTATACCTACAATTATTTAAGGCTCTAACTTATCTCCGCAATTATTTAAGGCTCTAACGCATCTCCTCAATTATTTAATGCTCCATAGCATACCTACAATTATTTAAGGCTCTAAATTATCTCATCTCCTCAATTATTGAATGCTCCATCGCATACCTACAATTATATAAGGCTCTAACTTATCTCCGCAATTATTTAAGGCTCTAACTTATCT